>PVJH01017930.1:0-46467 GCA_004026705.1 Nesogale talazaci
CCAAGAGCAATCACCACTATGTATGTCTGTCTTCTAGCCGGAGGTTCTATCAGAAAGACAGAGCAATTGATTGCAATTAGGTGAAGGTTGAGAGAAAATATCCTAACCTTAGTGAGAAGAAAACTAGTATGTATATAAATAGATGAAGGAAAATAAAATATTTTATTCTGATATTTTCATTATCTGAAATATAACACTTTATTAAGGGAATAATATTAACAAGGTATTAACTAATTAGATTATATGAACATGCAGAATTATAGCAGCAATGACATAAAGAACAGAATATGGGGTTGCCAATCTTAAGTTTAAATTATCTGCCCTAGTCCTGAAGCAGTATTTTGATGATGCAGGAGTTAGATTAATTGTGTTTATGTCCCAGTCTAAAGCAATCATTAATTCTTGAAAGGAGCATAAATAATAAAAAAGAATATAAAATTGATTTAAGTAGGTTAGTTAAGAAAATGCACTATCATCTGCTGATTAGAAGCTTTTATAGAAACAATTACAAAAATGTTCACTTATGGTAGCTATGCAAAACCCAGTTTTCATCTTCCAGCAAAGGCGATAGTTGAAAACAATTGGTCACACCTTCAGTTTACTCTTCCATCCTCTGTTGCTCCTGCTGAGTAGACACCAGTGATTGTACCTTGGGTCCCTGATTACAAGCTAATAAATCACCTGGCATTACATGAGTAACAGATGGGCTAAAATAAGAAGCACTAAACATGATATTGAACTAATAAAACATTTTAACTTTAAGCCAGATATACACATCACATCTTTTTACAATAAACCAGTAGGTTATCTTAACTAATAGAGATGGTGCAGGAGCTGTAACAGTTCAATCGGACATAACAACACTTGTGAAAATGGCACAGAACCTCTAAATGAGCTAGGCACTGGACTTCCAACAGTGAGGTCTGCATTGGGAAACCACCAACTGCTCTGTGGGAAAAAGACAAGGTTTTCTTCCTCTGAAAACCTAGTCTTGGAAACCCACAGAAGTCTTAATCTGCCCTGTAGCATCACTATGGGGTTAATCCAATGACAATGAGTTTCTTTTGCTATTTTCACCCCACATGTGTAAAGTTAAGTGACTAAACCCTGAAGAGCAAATGCAACTAACACTTTTCTTGGCCTTGTGACAGCATTTTCATTGCTAAATTTTCCAAAATTAGGTGAATGGTCTTATTTTTAGGTATTATATTTTTAAACTGGATATTTCTTTATTAAAGACAGTGTTATGGGCATTTTATCTGTATATCACATGATCTAAATGTTTGGCCATAACAAGAAGTGTTACACAATCATTACCACACTCAATTTTAGGACATTTTTCTTCCTTGTACTCATCATTCTTAGTATAATTATTTTTTAATTGTGACAAAAATATTCACAACAAACATTCTCCAGTTCAACAATGTCTACATGCATAATTCAGTGCCATTGATTATTCTCTTTATGTGGCAAAATATTATTGATAAACTCTTCCAAATTATTCCACCTCCATCAGCAAAAAGACAATGTTCCTAAGCAAAAACCCACTCTCTTCTCCTAAGATAGCCATTGGTTAACTTTGGCTTCTTTCTTCCTTCCTTCCTTCCTTCCTTCTTTCCTTCCTTCCTTCCTTCCTTCCTTCCTTCCTTCCTTCCTTCCTTCTTTTTTAGTAATTTTCTTTATATAAAAATTGCATATCATACACTTCCATAATTAAGTCACTTCTCAAAAGTATTATATGTACATCATCAAAATCAGTCTAGGGTTCCTTCCCCCTTTGACATACATTGTGTGCTCCACGATTCCTCTTTCTTTCCACAACCCCAATCCCCATTCAACCATTGCATCAATTACTGTCACGAAAATGAAACAGAAATAGTACCAACAGGGCTTGAAGAAAATAATAATAATAAAATAATAAAAATAAAGAGAAAGAGAAGATCATCAACAATGTTTAAAATACCAAAGAAGAAAATTTGGTCTTGGAATAGGCAAGAGATATTTAAGCCTACAACAAATTTTGTTGGATCAAAAAGTAGATTAACTAACCAAGTATCATCCTACACCATAGTTTGACCCACCATAATCAAGTTTACAATGACCTCTGTCTGACAGTAAAACTGTTTGTGTCCTTCTCTGGCGGCTAGAGGGACCTGCCTGAAGCCTTTTCTGCAGATAGATTATGGGCTCCCTATGTGGTCTCTGGTCTTCTACAAGTTGGATGTAAAAGTGAACATCCCTTAAACATATATTTAGATGCCATAAATAAGACATATTTCCTAGCTAAACAATACAATCAGAAATATATAGCAAATATTATTATAAAATATATCCCTTATTTGGTTAATAATTTAAATGTACACTGATTTTTGTAATTATAAGTATCAGAAAATATGTTTCATAAATTGAATGAATTTGTTTAAGTTCATCTTTGGCATTAGCTGTTCTGACACAGATATAATAGAAATTCTCTAAGTGTTAGGATTAAAAAAGTAAAATCTTTCTACACTTAAAAAAAAGTAATCAAGCCAATACTATCTTTTCAAACATGGCTATTATTTCCAGAGTTTTGTACTCTTCAGACAATATTTTAAGTGAAATGTGTCAAATGTGGCACATAGTGAATTACATTTAAGAATTATTTGAGAATAGTAGGACTTGCAGGGTTTTTCCTTGATAATAGTACTTTGTTTTCTCTGTAAAGAGTCATAAGCTCTTGGTTTGGGTGCTGATGTCAGCAAATGCTACTAATTTAATCTTCACAAGCTTTTGGCTTGAAAAATAATAGTGCAGCTACATCTACCATCAAAATCAATAAACAATTTTACAATGAATGGAAGAAATGAATTATCTAATATAAAGTGTAGAGCCCTATAAAGGTTGCAATATCATCTCACTATTCTTATATATTTTAATAAACTCTCTATGCTTCATTCTGGCAGTTTATAAATCCAAGAGGCCATTCGGTGAAATTACAGCAATAAAGTTTATTTTTTGTTAGACAGATTTCTCCTCTTTTCTCTCTGCCATCTTATTTTGTAAATAATTAAGGCAATATAATATTGATCAAATATTTTATCTGGAATTTATGAAATACAAGAAAGTATGTAGTTTAAAAATGGCTGTGAAAAATCAGAGCTAAGTCTAACCTGATATGCTACCATTAAACACTATTCACAGATAAGACTTCTGAAAAAAGAACAAATTAGTTTATTTTATCATCACTAAGTATTTAATTCCTTAGTCCAAGATAGAGTGGATATCTCTGTTATAATTGACATTTATTAAAAGTTGCCAGTCAGTCATAAAAATATTCATTGTTTGCTACCATCTGCTGTCATGTATGCTGTACAGACACATGATTCCAAAAAGAAAATGTCTAGGTTTATTGCAGATGAGCTATAGTTCTAAGTGGTAAAGAAAACAGGTTTTCTTTCAAAAGATTTATCAGATGCCTTCATTTGCAGGATTATTGCCAGATTTTCAAAATATATGATCAATTTTTACCTTGAACGTTTCCTTAAAAAATTTGCCATTTTATCTATTTCTTATCATGCAAGTAAACTTTAACTAACATTCCATCATGTTTTAAAATAGTTTTATTGGCACTTCATCCATATGCCATACAATTCCGTAGTTCAGCCAAAATCAAGAAGAGTGTATAATCTTTATCATAATTAATTTTAGAAAATATTCTTTCCCCCATACTCATTGTTATTCATATAATAATTTTTCAATTTTGCTAAAAATTCACAGAGCCGAACATTGTCCAGTTCAACAGCTTCTACATACATGTACAGCAGTGTCACTGACTACATTTTTCATTTTGTAAAATCATTATTGTTATCCCTCTCAGAATTTGTTCACCACCATTAAAATGAATTCAATGACCCCTATACACAAAATGTTTCCTTCTTCATCCATGAGAGCTCTAGGTAACTATTTTTATTAGTAGTAGCTTTCTTGATATAATATTCACATATCATACAGTTCCATAGTTAAACAACTTCTAAAAATTGTATATACACCATGGCAAGCAACTATAACATGTCCTCCCTCTTCCAGCATTCATGGATCACAGCCTAATATACCTTCCCCTCTCCCATCTCCTCTCTTCCAAAAAAAATTAAATAAATAAAAACAACACTGCATCCATTACTGCCTCTGGGTGTCCTCTCTTTCTTCAGTCCATAAAATTTTTATGACATTTTACAATTTAATTTTTAAGATATTTATTAATTTTTAAATACAAAACAAATTTACTTCTAAGATTTAGTGTTTTTAATTCTGTACTTTCCCTATCAATATTCTATGGAAGATTCCTAAATGTACATTCTTTATTGCTTTATTGGGATCTTCCTTTCAGCTACTGTGTAAATCCAGGCAGACTAGAGAAACAAATTCATAGACATGCATATGGATATAAGGGAAAGGTTTATATATAAGAAGAATGGAGCATTGAGAAAGCATCCCAACCCTGTCCAGTACAAGGTCACATGTTAGCCCATATGTCCAACACCTGTCCATAAAGTCCCCTTCTGATTCACAAAGTCACAGGCCAGTGGATGCAGAGTCTTGTGTGTCTGGTGGCAGTAGAAGCAGCAAAAGCATCTCAGGACTGGCAGGGGTCCCTCTGTGGCCCCTCCAGCTTCAGAGGTCTGGTGCAATCAGGGTAAGGTTGTGTGGCTTCTCCTCCTGCTTCTTCAGGTTCTTGGACACTGCCATCTTGTCTTGTCAGTCGAGCATGTCCCAACAACTAGCGAGATGGTCTCTCATCTCCCCGAGGGAAACATTGTGAGACTTCCCAGAATTCTCAGAGAAAGCCATGCCCACAGAAGTCTCAATGACAATCTCCACATTGACAGGCTAGACTCCACCCTTAGACTTCCAATCATGACCTTGACTTCAAGCACATGACTGCTACAACTACTTTCTAGGATTGAATTCAGTCTTCATTGGTTCTCTCTTCAGACCCAAAAGAAGGAAGACTTCATGCATTCTTCATAAGTATATGGTCACTAACTATTATTTTTCAATTGATATATATCTGATTTTCCATGCTGTTTCTGTCTCTTTCATTTGATATAGTACAAGTAATACTTTTGGACTCTGTACTTACAATTTTCTAGGGCTCAATTATCTGATTGCCTCAATTATTCTGGTTTTTATTTATATTACATATTTGTCTAGAATTTAATTTACAATGAAAAAACAAGACTTTAAAAATGAAAAAAAAGACTTCTTAATCTTTACTCAGATATGTATGTATTGTAACAGAACACATTCCTTTTCTGAGTGAAAATTATTTTTCCAAAACTATATAGATGTGAAAACATATTAAATACCCCATCCATACTTAAGTTGTTGCAATAATCAAGTCTATTCTTACTCATGGCAATTCCATGTATGTTCATGTATGTGTTAGTATGTATGTGTTAGTCTAGGCTAAATAGAGGAACAAATTCAGAGATGTCCATGTGAGTAAAAGAAAGAGTTGCATATAAAAGAGCAATTGTATATTTAGAAAATAATCCAGTCTAGTTAAGTTGTAGCCTATAAGTCTGATATTAGCCTATATGTTCTGACTCCCTGTACTGTTCCCAGTAGGTGCTTAACTTCTCCATTGTGCTTGCATTGGTTTGCTTTGAGCTTTTTCCCCCTCTCATTTTAAACTAGTTATACTTTTCCAGCCTATTACATTCATCGCATTGTTATGTGGACTAATGCTCTGTAATTGAACAAACACCAACTCTTCATTGTGATTAGATATCTGTTTTACAAGCATAAAACCTTCATATTTTTCATTTACAAAACTTGCCTTTTACCTTGACAGTGCAAATGACTGGAAAATTCACTTGAATCAATATATATATATATAAATCACTTTGCTTGTTCAACTCAGCATTGGTTAATTCTTATCTTTCACTGATGTCTAGTGAATTCTGATTCAAATGAACCATAGATGAGGTTTTCAAACTTGTGAATTTTTTATGAAGCAGTTGTCTCATATTTTTCCTCTGAGCAGCTGGTAGGTTTGAAGGACTACACTATGGGTTAGCTGTCAAAGACTGAGCCACCAGAGCCACCTTGGCTCTGATTCCTCATCTAAGGGGGAGGGAAAGAAAGAAACAATATTACAGGAGTGAACTGTTGGACGATGTAATGTGTTTCAGAAACGATGTGTGAATACCTGAATGCGGAAGCAAAGGAAGGGGGATATTTATAGCAGTAAGTGGACAGGAGATATCTTTTATATAAATGTTAAAAGATTTGAAGGAGTTTCACAAAGGCCCTCAGGTGGCCTAACAGGCATTTTTGCCTTCAGTGTAAACCCACTGACAGCACCAATGGTGAAAGTTCGGCTTTCTGTTCTTGTAACATTTACACCCTTGGTGTAAATTAACATTACACTCCTGTGCTTCTACAGGGTTAGTGGTGATTTGGCTTTTTAGAGAAAAGGAGACAAGTTGGATGGAAAATAAATAGCATTTCTTACATAGAACAGAATGGAAAGAACATGGAAGCAACATAGTGTTTTCAAAGGTCAAGGAGTAGCCATCTGAGACTACAATCTTAGTTATAGCATATATTATATGATATATTTGAATTTGTAAGGAAAAGATATTTGAAGTTTATTAAGTAAGCAATGTACAGAAATTGGAAAACACTTTGTATTTTAAAGCAGACAGTAACAATCAGATGATCTTAATTATATATATGTATACATATATATATGCACAAACCATATATATATGGCTTGAAATGTTGACTTTCAAACCCTGCCATCCCATACAGTCAATTCTGACTCATAGTGCACCCAGAGAGCAGGAACAACTGCCCCTTGGAGTTTCAGAGACTAACTTTTAAGGGCCCTGGAAAATATTTTTCTCCCAGAGAGGGGTTAGTTTAATAATGCTGCGATAGTGTTTAGCAGTGCAATGTGTCACCCCTTATGCCACCAGGGATTTCCAAAATATTGATGAGAGCAGGAAAATATGAGGAAAAAATATAACTCAGGTCAAGGGAACAATTGTTGTCAAACATAACTAGGTAAAAAGCACAACTTCCTTATTTTTGAGCTTGTTGTGTTAGTCTAGGTAGACTAGAGGAACAAATTTCATAGACATGCATATGGATATAAGGGAATGATTTATATACAAAAGGAATGAAGCACTGAGAAAACATCCCAACCCAGTCCAGTTCAAAGTCATAAGTCCGATATTAGCCCATATGCCCGATACCAGTCTATAATGTCTCCTTCCGACTCATGAAGTCACAGGTCAGTGGGTACAAAATCCCAGCGTTGGCAGGGCTCTCCCCATGACTCCTCGCTTCCAGGGCTCAGGTCCATCAACAGCGTCCTGTGGTGGCAGAAGCAACTCATCACTGCCAGGGGTCCCCATGTGGCCTCTCCAGCTTCAGAGATCTGGTTCCATCAGGGCAAAGCCATGTGGCTTCTCCTCCAGCTCTTTCAGCTTCTCGGATGCTGTCATCTTCTCTTGTCCATGATTAACAGTCTCTGAGAACTAACTTCCAACAACTAGGGAGATAGCTTCTCCTCCTCACAAGGGAAATATTGCAAGATTTCCCAGACGTATCAGGAGAAAGCCATGCCCACACTGAGGCCTCATTGGCTACTCAATGGCTATCTCCAGATTAACAGGCTAGACTCCACCCCTACATTTCAATCATGAAATTAACATAAGCACATGACTGCCACATTTGTCAAAAGTTGGGAGGATAATTTGTTTTTAAAGAATGCAATGAAATTCTTGAGCCATGTTCATATATTCATTGACTAATATGTAAATGTGTCAATTACTGAATATATACTGGATAAAGAGAGCTTAAATTCTAGTAGAATAAATTAAGTGATAAAAAAATCCAATGTAACTGTGGGACAGAGAATTTGAGAACAGATTCCAGCACTGACGTTGTTGTTAGGTGCTCCTGCGGTAGTCTTGATTCAGAGAAAGCCCAGCCACCATCGAAGGGAACATGGCCTCGGTCCTGTGTAGCCTCACACTTTTTCTGATGCTTGAGCCCATTGGCACAGCCGTCCTTCCGATGGTAAACACCTTTATCGCTTATTGGCTTTTTTCTAGACAATGTCACAGAGAAGGCAATATTTGAGTTTTGACAAAGACTAAAAGTAACAATCTTTTCTTCTATGATCCAAATTAAAAGCATTGTGGATTCTAGTTTTGCATATTAGAAGTAAAAAGGTTATGATATTTATGAATTATTGAGAATGTATGTGTTATGGGAGAGCCTGTGTGTTGTGTGTAAGAGATAAACAGAGACAGAGATTGAAAGATCCTGCATGCATATATGTGTCCATCCACTATGTGTGCTGTCCCGATAGGAATCAGATTTTCTGTCAGCCCAGGGTTTCCCAGACTGTCATCTTTACAGAAAGAAACATCAGATCATTCTCCTCTAGAGGCCTTGGTGAGTCCTAGGGAACTTTTGGTTAGCAGCCAAAAGCGTAAACCCTCACCTGTCAGGATTCTTTTTATCATGTCATTAATTATTAACAATGTAGAGTATAAACAGGCCTTTGACCTTTGTATTTCTTAGAAGTATAAAATTTTGAAAACTGTTATGTTTAAAAATATATGTAAAGGTTATTTTTTGCCATCTTGAGGAGATTATTTAGAATCACGGGAAAGTGGAAAGAGTGTTGAATTAATTTATGTTTTCTATTTCACTTTTCTATTTTCTATCTCTGCTTTAATGCCCATTGAAATGGCTACACAGAGCCAAAGACAAAATATATGATTAATAGGTTTGACAATAAAGTTAGTAAGTTATTTCTGGTGAAAAATATTAAGGATTGTGTTGTTTCTCTGGACAAATTGTTACCAGGTCTGCTAATAACTGTCCAGGGAGGCATGCCATTTCCACGGTAAGCCTCAACCAAAGGCATTCAGTTCAAGGCCCATGATTCATGAAACCCAGATTCCTGAATGAAGGGCCCACAGGCACTCTCGTCCACTTGTGTGGATCAGCAAACTCAGCTTCCCCAATTAAGTCCTTAGAGGCACCCTCCTTTGCCGGCCGACCTGCTACATGAAAGCACTCCGCTTTACTTGTTCACGGGTTAAGAAGCTCATCACTCTGCCCCATGCTGTGGTTCTTGGTCAGGATGCTGCTTCTCTAATGCTATAGCTCCCTTCAGAATATGATGTTCACTGCATCATAATATCTTGTCCAGAAACAATGCTCAACTCCTAGATATTGCTGGTAATGAGATTCCTCTTTCTGTTTCTCAGAGGACTTACTTTATACAAAGAAGACTGGCATGCCAGGGGATCCTACCTAATTATTCATAGGTTAATCTTATCAGCATTTTGTCCCCACAGACCTATGCAGGGAAAGGTCTTTTGGTGGGAGTTACAGACTTTAGTAGAAGAAGCACACAAAATAATTCACTGCCCCTAGAGATTGATTCATCAAAAGCTGACCTGACTTGTTCATTATAATTTTATAATATCAAATTGGTATATGCATTGTCTTCACACATTAAATATATCAAAAGATTTTAAAAAATATGACTACCTCTCGAAAAAACAACAACTGGAAGTTGTATTTATATGCACAAAAATCTGCTAGGGTTAGCAATTTTAAGATTGATTAAAGATATTTAGATAATCTCTTTTACAAATCAAATAGGCAGGTTTCTATTTTACCTTTTGAAAATCACCTAATTAAATATACTGGGAACATTATGCATATATTTTAATTTCTAAATTCTGAAAGTTCTTTGAGCAAATATGTTAATATCAATTATTTCAAAGAAAAAATAATAACTTTCAAGTAAAATGCCAGTGTCAAACTACAAGAAGAAAGAGAAAAGTTAAAGAGTCAATTCTTAAAATGCAGCACTGAAATAGGTGTTGAGTCTCAATTTATCGGAAAGGGCATCGAAACTTTGATGAACAATTTGAATTAAAAAAATAAAGGATTAAAAAAATTTTTTAAATAAAAAATAAAGGATTGGCCATGCTCATTTGGAGCTTGCTGGTATTGAAAGGTAGGAAGATTGGGGATAAAGTGGTGTGTAAGTGAAACACATAGCTGATGGTTATGCCACAACAAAGGGGACTGAAAGGAATCAGGTACACATGAGACACCTATGGGGTCAATCCAAATTTGGGCAAAGGTTGACCAAGGTCACCTAGGCCCAGGTGGAGGTCAACCCTGGGCAAGCACACTGGGCACAAACAACTGTAGGTCCTACGTGTGCCTAAACTCAGCCAATAGCTTGCCCAATAGCCTCGACCATGACCCCCCTTCCCCCAAGTGGGCACGGGAGGAGATCAAAAGGGGACACGGAGGCCCACCACTTCCTCTTCTGCAGGATGGGTGGGATTTCTCCCAGGTTTGTGTGTGTGTAGTCCACACTCATGTGCCCTGTCAGGGCTCACACCCTCTCTTCTTCCTTTGGCAATCCTGCAATGCTTTTTCTGTGTGGTTTTTCATGCTCCTTCAGTGTGGCTATTTTCAGTTATGAACTTTCCCATGGCATCTGCCAGGCATCCTTGTGAGCTTTCAATCCGAGACGGCTTCACCCAAAACTGTGCTTTCCCTCAAAGGAGTGACTTGAATGAAAAAAGGGTCTCTGCTGTGTGGATTCTTTTTTTTTTAATATAAAAATTTTTGGAGCTCTTAAAACATTCAATACATCCTTCATATTAAGCATACTTGTACACATGTTTCCACATTCATCTACAAACATTTTGAACCCCTCCAGCATAAGCTCCTCTTTCCCTCTTTCCTCTAAGTTCTTTATGTTTTTAAATTCCAACTCCTCATATTTCCCAATTTCCCCTTATCCTCCCCCATGAACTCCTAATAATTTACAAATTGCTATTACCTCTTCATATTGTACACTGTCCAATGTGTCACTTCACTCACACACACCCTGTTGTCCTCACCCCAGAGAGGTCACATGTAGATCCCAGAAATTTGTTCCCCACCTTTTTTTTTGAGGGGGAACATCACTGCCCTCTGGCAGTGGTAGTAGGAGGCCCAGCCTTTGCTCCTGTGGAGCCGCTGCTGGAATTGAACCTTCATCCCAGTGGGCTGCAGTCCCACGTACAACCACTATGCCACTGGGGCTCAGCCCTCCCCCTTTCTACTCTACTATCCCTCCACCCTCCCAGTGTCACCACTCCTCACTAGTCTCAAGGGATTATCTTTCCTAAATTCCCACGTTTCCAACTCCAATCTACATCCCCTGGTCTAGCCAAATCTGTCTGGCAGAATTGGGATAATGATAGTCGGTGG
Source organism: Nesogale talazaci (assembly GCA_004026705.1). Lineage (NCBI taxonomy): Eukaryota > Metazoa > Chordata > Mammalia > Afrosoricida > Tenrecidae > Nesogale > Nesogale talazaci. Next base: position 11,293 of record PVJH01017930.1, read on the forward strand.
GAGGAAGCATGGATTCTACAGTCTCTATTCCATCAGTAAACATTTTTCTAATGAATTTGAGATTTATTACACATTTCCTCCCATTCTATCAGGCACCTTCTAATATCTCTTTCAGGAAAGTTAGTAGAAGCAGCACAATCTCTTCCTGGTCTCCAGGTTAGTCGTGTCCAGTAATGGTTATATAAACAAGAAGGAGCTAGTTTCAGGAGTGTTCCATTTTGTGGTTTGAAATCAATGAAATGAAACAAAACATGAATCAATTACTGTTTAACAAACTGATTTCTCAAAAAAACCTGCAATCAATTCACATTAAAAGGTTTTAAAAATGCGGTGTTTGAAAAAATTCTTATATTAAAAGAATATAATCTTTTAAAATATCTTTATTGAAAAAATCCATTAGGAAGAAAAATTATTTATATGTCTTATAGTTTAGAAATATTTTATTCTAGTCTATTGTACTTGCTGCATTATAAATGCTTGAAATCAATAATTCATAAAAATAACTTTTATTAAAGTATAATGTGAGATAATATGCCTTTTTTACTCTGCTTAGTAACTTAATGAACTTTTATATCAAGTAACACAAAAAAGGAATTCTTGTTAAATCATACACTTTGGAGATAAAATATTTCAAAAAGGATACAGATTTTTTCTTTTATTTTCTTTCTTTTTTTTTTTTTTTTTTTGGGCATCACTGCCTCTGGTGGTTGTGGGCGCTACCCAATGCCGCTCCGGAGAGCCGCCGCTGGATTTGAACCTCCAATCCCGCGGGCTGCAGTTCAGCACTCAACCACTTACACCACCGGGGCTCAACCCCAGGATACAGATTTTTTGAAAAAGCTTTTGGTATGCTTTTGTTTCTGTGCATTTCTCTGAAGGAGTTTCAAACACTTAGAAGAAAGACTAAAGATCCCGGATTCATTTCTTTAGCTACTAAAGAGGTTACACTGATTTTGTAGTGCCATCAAAATAACGGATAAGGAGACCCATAGTCCTCCACGCAGCCCCTGTTGCCCTGCAACTGCCATTTTCCATGAATATAAGAATAAAAGAAAGGAGAGACAGAAAATAGAGAGAGAAGAGCAATTCTTGGAAACGTGGAATTAAAAGTTACTGCACTTTTCTACACTCTTTTAGAAAACTACTCAATTTGGACTTAAAACTCTGTGTTAAATAACGCTTTACTGTAAAATTTTAAAAAGAAAACTTACTGACATTGTCCCAATTCTGACCGACAGCAACCCAATAAGTAAGAAGAGCACTGCTCTTCCAAGACCCTGGTGGTGAAGTTTCGCGTGAGCGGACAGCGCCCTCTCTCTGTCACAGAGCAGCTGGTGCGTCTGTTCAGCAAAAGGATGCCGAGCCCTCTGCTCCACCAGCGCTCCTACTTCGTCCCAGTTCACGCATGTTCAAACCTTCACAATGTCAGTATGGTTTCTCAATATAGAGAAATTTATATAAAGCAAAAAATAGGGATTGTCGTGAAGTCGTTTTTATATTCCTCCTCTGCAACACTTATTTGAGTAGCAAACTGGGCCAAAGTTTCTTGAGTATGAAAGTGTAAATTTTCTGGCTCATTTATTATTGGCTCTGATTACTAAAGTCAGACTGACCATATGGCAATGCATATCAATTATTGAACTATAAATAACTATGTGGTATAAGTCATGCATTTTCCGCATCTTAAAAGTAAAATGAAGGCCGAGCCCTGCTGGGTTAGTGGTAGTGTGCAGGACTGCGGCCCACAGGGTTGACAGTTCAAATCCAGCAGCAAGGCTGGGCTTGCTACTCCCACCAGGGCAGTGATGCCACACACACACAAAAAGTAAGATAAGCTCTGTCTTGAGTTCACAGAGGTTGTTACCTTGTAAGATACACTGAAGACTATGATGCCAATGACTTACCTGAAATAACTTTAAATATCAAGTAAAATAATATCCAAAGGAGTTTGAGTCTTACTTCTCTATTTCTATTTTGCATTAAAATGTAAAGTTCATAAAACTGCTCATTTGAAAAATATTGGAAGATTACTCCAAAAGTGAAAGCACTAACCCCACCATAAAATAAAAAAATTAAGTTACTTTTCATCGATGCCTTTGAAAACATAGTCAATTCTTATTGTGTGAGACACTAATTTGCCTGAATATGTAACATAAGCAATGACACTTAGAACTATGCAGTGTTCTAGATATAAATAATTATATATAAATCATTTACTTTCAAATGTTGCTAGTAAAGCTAATTAAAATTGCAAGTAAGCATTTTGGATTATACCATAAAGAAGATTCTTATTCTAATCAGCATAAGAAGAATGACTATTTAACATTTTTTCATGTATAAAAATAAAATAAATAATGAAACTGTAAATTAGCTGTGAAACAATTAAGAAAAAAGTTTTTTAGTGGCTTGCAGAAGGAAGTAAGAACTTCTTCTAGTATGTAATACTATAAATACCATTAAATATCCATTATTTGAATATAAACAGATAGCAATAAGAAATAAAATAATGCACCTTTTCAGCAAACAAGCTATAAACCACCAGATGGAGCTGGAATTGCATTTGTATAAATATATTAAATTTTAGTAAAATCATTTTAAAGCACTAACCAGTTGTGTAAAATATATGGTTTTTAAAATAACAGAAGACAGATAGCATTTCATAATTACTAATGATTCTCAGTGAGAAAAATGATCATGGTTGAAAGTATGACTTTCTAATATAAATGTGTAGTCTCTCATTCTATCCAGCGTAGATATGTGAACATTTCAGTTCTCCCTGTCTTCTTGACTTGATTTCCATCCATGTGCTAGAATTTGATATTTAAGCAAAGCGAAGGCTCTAAACGTTTTCTGATGATTACACCAAATTTGTAGGCAATGTCAGACAATTTAATAGCTGTCATATTATTGTTCAGTATCTTATGTCCAGTTATTTTGCATAACAATACACATATTTTAATTTAAAATATTAAAAATGTTTTAATTTATTTTTTGAGAGGGAAAGTTTATTTTATTGTCCAATTATTTAGAAATTTCATGTTTCATAAAATAAAACAAACTTTAGTACCCTAGAAACCTTTCGAGCTGCACAGTGATGTATCACGACTATGTACAGCTTTGGGAAGAGATGCCCCGCCTACCAGCACAGTGAGGAGCAGCATCCCGACGACACTGATGCCGGAGCAGTCTTCCTGGATGGCCAATTCTCCTCCACTTAGGAAAATATACAATTGAAAAAATATATAAAGAAGAACTGCAATGAGTTAACAATAATAAAATTGCTTTCTGAAGTTCAGACACCTGGATCTTGGGAGTTTTTAATCATTATAAGGTTCAACTGAGACCTTGTAGATATTCAAACTTCAGTCTTCCGGGAGCGGTCCTTCAATTCACAGTCTATCAAAAATAAAAGCTGTTCCGATTATGGTAGCATCTGGCATCTGGTTCAAATACCATTCTTCACCAGCGCATGGGTTCTGTTCACATCAATGATCAAAGGTGCCTGGAATTCTTTATCTTCCACATACCTTTCTAGCCCTTCTCCAGCATTGGAGATAAGAGGAGAGCTTTCACACTGGATTGGTAAATCATTGGCATCCTTTAAGCAGGGAATGGCTGGAAGCTGAGAGCTGTTCCCATCTATGAAGTGGCCTCCTGCATTGAGGACCCAGCAGTGATGAAGAGACACCAGAGCATGTCTTGCAGTGGTGGCATGGTCTTTCCATTCTGACTGTCTGCATTCTTCAGCGGGGGAAACTCATCTTCTCGCAATACTTCATAGACCACAAACTTCTTTGCAATTCGGAAGATGTCAAAGACACATTTTTCCATTTTTATTCCATTTTTTTGTCCGGCTTAATTAACTGCCCCTGGGAGTCCACATATGGAATCTTCTTTTGAGCCACGTTGTGCTGCAACTGAGGTTCAATAATATTAACAGCATTTCTCAGGAAAGGGATGGTGAAGAAATAGTTGGTGATGTTTCCTGCATTGAACAGCAGCCGTCCATCCGTGCTTCATTGTTGTGCTCTTGCGAGGGAGATTTCACTATATTCCACCACCTGGCATACTCCATCCACATGGCATACCACTCCAACAGACTCAGTGGGGTTTGTTTTCTCTCCCACGTTTGCTCCACAGTCAGCTCCTTTCTGAATACAAAATCCAATGAAGCGTGAGTCTGCTACTTTCACTAATATGTTGTCAACACAATAAACATGAATGCTCCAAATGCCTCTTTGCTCCATGTCTTCCACAATGTTCTGGGCTGCAAGAGCCCTGTAAAGACCACCATTCCCATCTGGAGCCATAGAAACTTTGCTCTTTCTTCCAAAATAATTTTCCCATCAAACTTCATAGCAGGCAACATTCCCTGCTGAAAAAAGATTACATTATCCTTTTTTAAGCCAAAGTACTTGTGCTATGCAAAGCACTCTTTTGTAGATTCCATTGTTCTTCCACTGGTGATTACATACCAAGCAATAATGCATTTGTTTTTACCGTATTCCTCAGCTAACTTCTGCAATTCCAGAATGCGCTCTGCTTGAATCTGGAGAAATGTTTCATGGGGTGGCAGGCCAGCATCATACATCATCCCCTTGGGGTAAGTAACTCTGAGTCTTGTCCCCTGCCCCCCAGCTAGTAAAAGAACTGCTACTTTATCCCAGAGAAATCTGGGAAAGCCCTTCTCTCTCCCAGGCCTGGAGCTGATCCTCATCCCTGGTCACGCTGCCTAGCACCTCTCAAGGAACAGGTTCCATGCATGCGTCCACCTTCTCTTGACAGGAGGGCTGGTTGAACCCTTCAACCGTCTTTTAGAAAAAAAAGTTCAGCTCTTCAAAGTTCATGGCCTGAAGGTCTTCAAAAAGTTCTACCTGTTGGGCTTCTTCCAACTCATTCCAAAACTGTAGCAGGTGTTCTTGCCCAGCTCTGGACAACCTGCGTGTCAGGTCATTAACATTCATAATGCTCTGCTCACCAGGCTCTGTGAAAGCAGGGGTCTAATTTCCACACCTATAAACCACGGTCAGCGAGACTGTGGTAGGCTCGGCTGCGACTCTTGGGTGTGGACCCTGTCGGGCTTAGGGAGCCTTCTTTGCTTTTATACCCTCATACGGGGGCAGGGCGGGCTGCGAGCTCTAGCCGGGGGTGGGGGGATCCACTACATCACCAGGTTTTGTATTTGCTTTTGCTTTTCGTGAAAAGCCTAGACAAATCCTAGTCACTGGAGGAGTGAGACCATTAGCAGGAGGTTGTAACAGCATCTAAGAATTTCCAGAGACCCAGAGACTTAAACAAGACATGGGAGGACAAAGGAAATTATCACGAAAGCGAAACCGATAGAAGATCAATACTCCCAGTTGTGGGTGAGAATGCAGGAGTGGGAATGCGACCACTACTGGGACATGTACATTACGCTGGGTGGAAGAACTTATAAGATTTATTGAAAGTCCTCTCACCAAGGCAGTCGAGGCATGGCTCATGACCATGCCACCGGAGCACCCGAATTGCCATTAAGAGCCTTATGTGGGCAAAACCTTTACCCCTACCCTAGCTCAGGGTGCAGAAACAATACAGTTTCTAATGCACTCTACCGAAGGAAAAAAGCTATTTATGCTACTGTTTAAAAATGAAAAGAAATTGAATGGACACTGAATTGTGGAGACTCATAAGGAGATTCAGTTCTTTCACTACAAACCAAAACATTCTTCAATATCAATGCTCCGAAATCTAAACTCTAATACAGAAGAAAATTATAAAAGAAATTTCCTAATTAGAGAATTTGATAGCTTTTCCCACAATAGTATAATCTTACTGGGCTTGGGAAGTCAGTCTAGGAAAATTCTAAAATATTACAAGGTTCAAATGTGGCAATAATTCAGTTTATTTATCCAGCTTTGATATTCCCTCCTAATCTATAATAACTCATTTCATCATGAATGTAATTTTCTTAAATATTTACAAATTAAGGTTTCTAAATACTTATGAAAGACTCAGCTGCTGATTTATCAATGGTAAGTTAATGAACTGAAGTTGAACTACATTGTCATTTTAGAAAAATCAGTCTTGAGAAGTGGGGAGCTTTGTTCCACCATTTAAAAAGATTTATATATTCCCCAAGAAGCCATAGACTTACAGAATCAGACTGCAAGATTAATATCTTGTATATTACTATATGCCCAACTCACTTATCTAACGCCATCTTCTAGATTCACATTGTTCCTCACAAAATTTATATGAGGGCGGGGTCATTCAATGTGGAAAGAAATGTAGTTATCTCAAACTATTAAAGTTTTAAAGAATTTGGGGACAACCATTTCTGAAATTATAAACAAATAGCCACATACCAGGTATTGACTCATTCTTTAATACATAATGAGGGCCCCATGATTGAGAGTTATTTAGATGGTAACTAATAACAACAGACTTGAAAATAAGTCTAATTTTTCAAGCGGTATTGAATGATTGAAGAACTGTGTTGATGAATTAAAGTTCAAATTTAACTGTAAAGATAGTTTTAACTTGAAAATCAGATGCAATGGTTCTCAAACTTCCTAATGCCATGATCCTTTAATATAGTTCTTCATGTTGTGGTGCTCTCCCAACCATACCATTTTTTTTGCTACTTCATTACTGCAATTTCGCTTCAGTTATGAATTGGGTGACCCCTGTGAAGTTGTTGTTCGATCCCCAAAGAGGTCATGACCCACAGTTTGAGAACCACTGTGTTATAGAATTTGTAGTATGCCTGAAGTAGAGTTGTCATTATCCAAAACTTTCATCACATTAAAACATATGCCCACTATTAGAATCTTAATTATTATGATGTAGCTAGAAACAAAATATAGCCCAGTTACTCTACTTAAGGTGGTTAGCCTAAGGTAGCATATGTAATGCAGTCTTATAACTCACTACATTGCCCAGAGTTAGAAAGCTGGCTGCAGACATCATTTGGAAGGGGCAGAAAGCTCTGATACTTTTCTCTTGTTTGTCTGAGAACTAGTGTTGATCAAAGGTACGGTTTTACTATTTAATTAGTTAGCAAAGATATTCTGAGACAAGACTAATGCTTAAAGGACTTTGTAGTCCTATTCTCTTCTCATGATGAGAGAAAATGGTTCTCCTGAAATCTAAGAAAAAGTTAATCTAAATTAATGTGAGTTACCTAGGGTGTAAAACTGAATAAAAACAAATGCATCCTCTCCTCAGAATCCAGTATCAGGATGGGAAGAAGGCTTATTAATAACCTGCAATAGGCACACGACACAACCTTGCTTGCAGAAAATGTGGGGGGCTGGAAACCCTTGCTGTTAAAGATCAAGGAGAGTAGTCATCAGTATGGATTTCAACTCAATATAGCGAGAACTAATAAAAATGCACAGCTGAGCTAATAATGAACATCTGCATGAAAGAAGAGAGGATTGAGCCTGTCAAGCATGCTGCCTTATTAGGTCTGCCATCAGTGCTCACTAAAGCAACTGCCAAGACATCAAAGGACACATGGCACTGGAGTAAGTTGCTGCACGGGCCTCTTTCAAGTTTTATAAAGCAAGGATGTCTCTTTGAGGACTGTATGCCCGACCAAGCCATGGTATTTTCAATTACCTCATATGCATGGGAAAGTTGGACATAGAATGAAGAACACTGAAGAAGAGTATCAGCACCAAATGATGGTGCTGGTGAAAAATATTGAAAGTACCTTAGAGTGCAACAACAACAATGACAAATGTCTTGGAAGAGATTCACCCTGAATTCTCCTTAGAAGCAAGGATGATGAAAATTCATCTCATATTCTTTTGATGTGCTAACAGTAAAAATAAAAGTCCCTAGTTAAATAAATAAATACATTATAAATACATATATATATTTATATACACACAATTACATATACATAGTTGGTAAAATAGTGAGGTAGAATAAAAAACAATGGACCCTTAGGGAAATGTATTGTTATACTGGCTGACTCAATGGGCTCAAAAATAACAATTGTGACAACTGCTCACAGCAGGCCATTTTCTTTTGTGGCATCACTGTCCGATGTGAGCAGGAAGCCCAGCCTTGCTCCAGAAGAGCTGCTGCTGGATTTGAACTGTCAACCCTGTAGGCCACAGTCCTGCACACAACCACAACACCACAAGCGCTCAGCCAACAGGCCATTTTTAAAACAGAACATTTTGAAGTGTTATACATAAGATAGCTATGAATCAGAACCCACGTTGTTACACCTAACAATAACATATACAAGCAATATATAAGCATCACAGGTTTAACTTCACTGGAGAACTCAGCCTGTGACATGAGTCAGCTAATATATAAATACCAATATGAAGTAAATGTGATAAATTTTGCAACAGAATTACAGAAACAGGAAAGCTAACAATACTGTTTTGTAGAGAATATGTATCTTCTTCTAGACGTATAACACAGGTAACAATTGTGGGGTTGTATATAATCAAATTAAAGACCATATCTTCTTAAAATACAGATATTTATAGCTAACTTCACTTTTTTCTGATTCTTTGAATGTCTGATAGTGAACTGAGCATGTGCAGCTTGCATTAGTCTCTGTTCACTGCTTGGTTATGTCTTTTACTCTCCTATGAAGGTGAATATAATACAGTTTGGGATTTAATTCTACTATTTACAAACTAGTTCATTGGTATCATAAAAACACAGAATAGCATTAAAGGTCAGCAATAAACTGACTAAATTGTCTTGTCTTTAAATATATGGGTGGTCAGCCTATCCCCCAAAGCTGTGAGTTTGAAGCTGCTGAGCCTGCACTGTAGTTAATTTTCATAGCTGTTTGAATATGATGCATCAGCACCATAATAAACCTCCTTGCATAATAAACCATTACTTGATGCAAATCAGTAGACAGTAGTGCCACATAAAAAGAAACTACATGCATGGAAATGATAAGACCCCTATGAATCACCAGTGTACAGAAATATCCCACAATAACTAAAGTGTTTCTATGAATGTTGGAAGAAACAAGTAATAGAAAACTTCATTAATATTATTTTTAAAATGTAATCAACTTAGGGAGATTAGAGGAGTCTATCTTCTTTACATGGCTGTTTCCTAGGTAACCACAACAGTAGCATGAGGAAATCTCAAAGTAATCAAGATGGAAAGCCACATGCATTTTTAAGTGCTTTCATGCTTAAGTCATTATTGACCCACAAAATCAAAATTCAATTTAAATAAAATCCTGGTATGGTTCTCAATGTGATAATAAATAACTGAGAATTCCTCCACGTGAATTTCAATAACATTCTTTGTGAGGACGGAGCAGGGTAGGACAGTGTTTCAGTCTGTTGTGTATAGGGTTCTTATACTGAAGAACTGACTTGATAACATCTCACAACAAGACTGAAGTGTTAACAGCCCAACAAGGAGGTCACTACACCACCAGGCTTCTGTGAGAAACAAAACAAAACATTAGTTGGAAATAGGGCCTTGGCGATGTGATATAAATGAAGCTGGAGATTGCACGACAGAATTTTTCAAAAGCAATGACTTTCATTGCAAATGCATTTTCTCAGCAACATAAACCACAAGCACACACATGAAATGTGCCAGATGGGATGAAGAGGAATCAAATAGGCTGCATCTGTGGAAACAGGCAATGGAGAATCTCCACATTGGAAACTAAAAATAAGGCCAGGGGCTGATTGTGTAAAAGGCTATCAAATGATCATATGCTAGTTCCGATTGAAGTGTAAGAAAATTAAAATAAGGCTAAAAGACTGGCAAAAAATATTTTGAGTATCTATCTCACATGGATTTTGAGAACATGTTATGTTCTGTGTTTGCATGTTCTGTGGCTCCTTTTCAGCAAATTAATTACAGTCACATTTCATGGAGGTCCCGTGTATAACCGTCTCGCTTTGTCTCACAATATCTTCATTATAGTCAGTATGCTGTAGTGCGCTGTGCTTTCCGAATGACGAGGCACAGAGTATCAGAAGTTTGCTTTACAATATTCTGTTGTCATCACCATTTTGCCTGACTCATCTTCAGAAATCACCGCTCCAGTCTTAGGTCCTAGCTTTTCTTCGTCTGGAAAAGGGACTGCAGTCTGTGAGCCAGAGTGATCCTGTGGCTATGTTAATTACCAATCGCACGGTTCCACAGATGGGTGGTAGCAGTGTTAATGCATAAATAGCAATGTATGAAAGCCACTTTACACAAAAGAGGAAAGTAAAAGGTGATACTGTTTACTTGCAGTGCTTCGTCTCTAATTTAACTTTAAATTCTGTTTCCTGATGCATTCTCTGTCGTATTTCAGACACTTACTCTAGTCCGGGAGAAACAAAATGTTCAGAAGCACAATTGATTTTCTATCCTGGCAATAACTGCTCTAGATAATTTCTCCCTCTGAAGCGTAATTGTTTTCTTTGATATTGACTTCAAGCTACACGGCTATCTACTTAACTGCTGTCTTCCCATATGATGGTGCTGCTTGCTAACATGGATTCCAAATCAGTTCCTCATCTGCCAAATTAAAAGTGATCCTCTATTTTGTGGTAAAACCGCAGTGAAGAATAATTGATGCACTCGAACTGTAGTGCCGGAGAAGAATATTGAAAATGCCATTACCTGCTAAAAGGACAAACATATATCTTGGAAGAAATATGACCAGAATGCTCCTTAGAGGAAAGGATGATGGCATTCTGTTTCAGAACACAGAGGGGCAGGGAAGGAGAAGAAGACCGTCAGGAGATGAACCAGCGGCGGGGCAGCAACAACAAGCTCAAGCAGAGCAACAACAGTGAGGACCGTGCAGGTCTGGGCAGCATTTGGTTCTGTTGGGCATAAGATTGCTGTAGGTCAGAGTGACTCCAAGACATCGAACAAGAAAAACATTACTGTACTCGATTATTGAGGAAAGAAAGGGCCGATAGATATGGAGAGAAAAAAAGTAATGTCAGTGCATCGACCAGGAATAGGAAACTTGCCTCCAAACATGGAGATAAACATGAGACAGAAGAAATAAGGTGGAAACTTTATGCGGAGAAAGGTAGTAACAGCGACGGATTGGGGGAAGACATAGAAAGTAAGTCGGGAGAACCCTGTTGACTTCTCCATGTCCCCACACCCATGCAGGGGTTGTTTAGCCTTGGTAAACAAAGTGACTCCATGAAGGACTTTGGAAAAAGTAGGCTACCCATGCCAGTGTTATAAAAGAATGATTTAACAATTCTTACTGAGCTAGCTGAAAGGAAAGGATACACAAGTTTACTTTCAAATAACTTTTAAATTGATCTTCAAGTTACTACTTAATTATATTGGAAGGCAAAAATTATAATAAAATGTGCATTCCACTAGAATTTAAAAAGGGAGGAATATATTCATCATATGCCAAACTAAAATAAGTGAAGAAAAAAATTAAATCTCCGGTTGCAATATTGAAATATTCCATATATGCAATTTTGAATAATGTATGGAAACTATAAGGAGATTAAAGGAATACACAGTTACTGTACCAACAATAAATTGTCAACATTTATCCCTTTTAAGACAAAACATCAAGAATCAATGAGACTAAAAGGAATTCCAAGTCAAACTGGAGAAAGTAGCACTAAATAGAAATCCAGGGATTGATGCAATAGCAATGAAATATTTAAACAAACTGGTGCAACACTGAAAACACTCCGTAATCTATGCAAAGGAATGTAGACAAGGGTTTCTTGGATAACCGAATGTAGTAGATAAATAACAAAGAAAGACGAAAAGGAGAGATTCATATTTCTACTGATTTCAAAGAAAGTTGACCAAACAATGCAAATATTGTTAAGCAATATGATTAATATAAATATGAAAGTAAATTTTTGCAGAACATGGTTTTAAACTAATTGAACCAGTGCATCAAAGAGGAAGCTGCTAGAAATACATATCGGATTCAGTAGAGAATAGGAGGTGAGGAGTATTATTGCTGACAACTTTTAAATTGGTGCTAAAAAGAGAGAATGCATAAGATTATTAACTTTGTTTCATTTTATGTGCAAAAACCATTTGTCTATGTAGGTCATAACAAATTATGGATTGCATTGCACAGAATAGGGGTTATGGAAAAATGTAATTGTGATCATATTTAATCTATACATAGTCATTCCAAAAGAACAAAATAATACAGTCTAGATTAAGACCAGAATAGGTGTGTACACGGATTGTATTATGTTCACAAATTTATTCAATCTTTATGGCAAGCAGATCATCTGATAAAAGGCACTAAATGAGGAAGAAAGCTGAATTGAGATGGGAGGAGGCTCATTAGCAGTCTGCTCTATGCAAATGAAGATGACATACACTTAGTTGCTACAAGTGGAGGATACATGAATCTCTTACAGATTAAGATCAAAGAATATAACCTTAAGTAAAGATTGCAAACTTAATTAAAGATTGCAACTCAATGTAAAGGAAAGGAAAACCTTAAAAATGACCCATGATAAAAGGGGAAAGATTCATGTTTCCAAGGGTTTTATTTTATTTGAAACAACTATCCATGCTCATAGATGTAAAAAACAAGAAATTTTTAAAAAACACTATATTCTCCATAATACATTTTTGGAGTGTTAACATGCAACGATTTTATTTGGTGTCCTAATATTTGCCTGAGCCATTCTGTGTGCAATGAATAATGTAAAAGGCCACATCTGACTTTACTGCTCAGAAGTAAGGGTCATAGAGACTGCCACATTCGGTCCTTCTTCACATACTCTGATACCAACAACCCCCCACCCCCACCCCATACACTCAACTTCTATGGTGGGTTCATAATTTATAGACTAGACTATATTTATAGACTAGATTATAAAAGATTAGATAGGCACAATTTTGAATGATCCAGGAAACATCAAAAGAAAATGCAGTCATTTTACCAAAAAGAACTAGTGAACAATCCACCATTTCAGGAGGTAGAATATGAGCAGGAACCAATGGTGCAGGAGGAAGTTCCAACTGCACTGAATGTTCTAGCCTAAAACCAAGGCTCCCAGAACTTATAAGTATCTACTGAAATGTTTCACAGAACTGAAGAAGCATGGGGAGCACTTACTCTTTTATGACAGGAAACTTGCGAGACAGGTACTTGACCAACTGACTGGAAGAGATCCATATCTATACCCATTCCAAAGAAAGGTGAGCTAACAGAATATTCAAGGAATAAAATATAAATATCACATTTTGATATCATATACAAACAAAATTTGCTTAAATTCATCCAACACCAATTATTCAGAACAAGGAACTGACAGAAATACCAGCAGGATTCAAAAGACGTATTTGAACAAGGGGTAACATTGATGAGGTCAAGTGGATCTGAAAGCAAAGAATACCAGAAAAATGCTGACTTGTGTTTCATTAATGAAGCATTAAAAAACATTTACCAGTGTGGACTGTAACACACTGGGGAGAACCTTCGGAAGAAAGGGAATTCCAGAGCACTTCATTGTGTTCAACTGGAACTTTTATATGGATCAAGAGACAGTTGTGGTAACAGAACAAGGAGATACCATATGGTGTAAAATCAGGACAGGTGTGAGTCGGGTTGAGACCTTCCATCCTACTTGCTCACTCTGCATGCTGAGCAAGTCATCAGAGGACCTGATCTATTTGAAGAAGAGTGCAGCATTGGGATTACAGAAGGCTTAACAGCCTGCTGTGTACAGATGACACCACCTAGCTTGAGGAAACTGAGGAGGATTTGGAGCACTTGCTGATGAAGATCATGTTTCTGCCTTCAATATAGTCACAACTCAATGAATCGAAGACCAAAATCCCCACAACTAGATGAATGATAAATGGAGGAAAAGTTTGAAAGTGTCAAGGATGTTGTCTTAATTGGATCCACAATGAATGCTCACACAAGCAAGCAGCTATCAAGAGATCAAAAGACACATTGTACTAGGTAAATTTTCTACCGACGACATTTTAGAGTATTGTAGACCAAGGATGTTACTTAGAGGTCTAAGGTGCACCTGAACCAAGCCATGGTATTCTACGTGTACATATGACAGATATGTCCTTTGAATAAGGAAAACTGTAAAAGAATATATGCCTTTGAATTGTGGTGCTGAAGGGAAATATTGAATGTATCATGAACTGCTAAAAAGACAAATCAGTGTGTTAGATGAAGTAAGGCACTGCTTTCCTTAGAGACAAAGATGCCAAGATGTTTTCTTGCATACCTTGGAAATATCTTCAGGAGAGCCAGTTCCTGGAGAAAGACATCATGTCAGATAAAGCAAAATGGCAGCAAAGTCCCTCAATGCGCTCGATTGCCACAGTGGCTGCATCAATGAGCTCAGTGAGAAGGACAATTGTGAGGATGATGAAGGGTTGTACAGTGATTCCTTCTACTGGGCACTGGTCATGATGGGTTGGAGCAGACTCATTGTCCCTTAACCACAACAACAAGCAAAGCGTTCAACCAGCTGTGCCCGCTTCTCTACTATTTCACCTTATATTTAACAAAATAAGAGTTTTAAATGTCGATAGTTAAGTTAGGGATGCTAGAATTTTGAAAGACCAGTTCTACACTACTGTGGAGATTAGAAATGGAAATGCGGGGAACCCAGCACAGATGAGCCCCGTGGGACCAGTAGTGGGAATGAAGCTGCTGAATGGGTGGAGGGAAAGTGGAGACATCAAGCAGTGTGTTATGACAAAACAATAATTTATGGAGTACTGAGAGTTGGTGGGGGAGTGGGGAGCAAGGATGGAGGGCAAGGGATGGGAGGCTGAGGTCAGAGGCTCGGATGGGAAAGTGGAGGTTCAGAGAGCGATGACAGCTGCAGGCATGTGAAGAAGTGTGACAAAATATATGTATTTATGTATTATGAGAAATGATGTATGAGCCCCCCAATAAAATGATTAAGAGTGAAAAAAAAGAATGAACACTAGAGACAATAATAGTGCACATACTCAGGTTTTGTAGCAAGCATTGCCATCATTTCAAATGCATTTATGAAGACTAATGATGCATAATTATTGTGTAATAACAGAAAGTTATACCTTGACTATTTGCCAAATTTACCACACAACATCAGTTGGTCATCTTGAACCAGCACGACATGGCCTTACAAGCCTCAAATATTGGATTACATAGCATATATTTTCTATCAGGTGCAATTTTAATGTATGATTTGTGGTTTCTGTTTTTAGGTGACAACGAGTTGATCCTGATTCATGGGCATCATATGCACAACAGAATGAAACACTGCCTGGTCCTGCACCATCCTCAAAATTCTTATTATTCTTGAGCCCATTTTTGTACAAATAGTGCTAATTTGTTTCATTGAGTTTAAGCAGTTTCGAAGGGAACAAGTATGCTGCAAGAATAAGTGACCCAGTGTGTTCCTGCTCCTATCATACTGGACTGCTTCTCCATAAAAAAAATGTGTGATAAGTTTACTAAAAAAGTTGGATTTGTTTAATAGGTGGTTCTTCTCAATTGGTCGATGCAACCCCAAAGTGGATAGCTTTTGCACAACACAATTGCAATAGCCCCTGAACCATGGAAATAAAGATAAATTCTCACCAATGAGCTGAAACTGAAGAGCGTTTGAAGCACTTGCTGATGAAGATCAAGTGTTGCTGCATTCAATAGAGTCACAACTCAATGTAAGGACACGTCTGGCTTAATAAGACTCTGTCCTCTAGGTCTTGGTGGGACAACGCAAATAGTGGATATTAAACATTAATCAAAGAGATTTCATTTCTGTTGTTACATTGGTAATATGTGAGCCTTCACTATGGCAGAGAAACTTGCCATGACTGAAGAAGAACCATCAGTAAAGTACATGTGAGACCCTACCTTGCCTGAAGGGGTTGAAGGAACAGAAGTGCCACAGGTTGCAAGACCAAGACCATCAGACAGAGCATAGGAGCGGAGCTGAAACCCTCAGTCAGAGTAAAGCTGTACTGAGTTTATGTGACAGAGCAGAAGAGCAGAACTGAGACTCGAACCCACAAGGTGAAAGACCAATGAACTAAGGTCTGAAAAGGTGGGCACCAGCCTGCTGGTACAATTGGGAAGAGGTATTGTATGTAAACAATCTGCATTCTTAACATTCTGTAGCTCATTTGCAACCCATGGTGACCCTATGTCCAACAGGAGGAACCACAAACTGTCTTTCTGTCCTTCCTATTGTTCTTAAGTTTGAGCCCACTGTTGTAGCCACTGTGTCAATCCTTCTTTTCAAGGGCTCTCATCTTTTCTCTCATCTTTTCAACTTTACCAAGCTGGCGTCCTTCTCCGAAGACTGGTCTCTGCTGATAGCATGTGCAAAGTGGGTAAGAGGAAGTCTTGGCATTCTTGCATCTAAGGAGTTGTCTGGTTGTACTTCTTCCAAAATAAATAAGGTTTATTTTTTTGACAGTTGATTCTTTCGATGTTTTTTTACCCACACCATAGTACAGATGCATTGATTTTTCTCCTGTATTCTTTATTCAATGGCCAACATTTATATAAATGTGATGCAATTGAAAATATCATGGAGTGGGTGAGGAACATGTCAATCCTCAAGGTAACATCCTTACTTTTCAACTTTTAAAGAGTTTTATCCAATGCAATGAATCCTTTGATTCCTCACTGCTCCTTTATGACCACTGATTATAAATCCATGCAATACAAAATGTTTAATCACTTCCGTTTTCCCTATTCTTCATGATGCTATTTGTTGGTCTACTGGTGGGGGCTTTACTCTTCTTTACATTGAGTTGCAATACCTACTGAAGGTAACTTTCTTCTGTCTTCATCAGAAAATACTTCCAGATTTCCTCACACTCAGGGAGCAGGGTTATGCCATCTACACATGTCAGGTTGTTAACAAGCCATCCTCAAATCCTAATACCACATTATTCTTCATATAATCCTGATTCTCTTATTAATTGCTTATTGTAGCATGTTAGCTTCCCTAATAAACTCACTAACTGTATTTCTATCAGTTCTCTGTGGCGATTTCAATGGCATATGGAATCCAGCAGAGAATTAGATTGTAGTGGGCGGTTTGAAAATAGGGTAAAAGAATATGGACGTTAGATATCTGTCAGACCTTTGCCTTATGACAATCAGAATTGAACTGGTGTGGGTTCAGATTCTCCAATATGTAGATAGAGGAGGTCAGATGTCACCCATATAATTTCATAATCTTAAAAGGAAAATATATATAGGTATAGGTTATACTGACTCATAATCCATAACTTACTGTACACATTAAAGAAAACTAGTAACAAAATGGAAATTTACTTAAAAATAAATTATTGCAGATAAGTAAGTTAGAAAAAAGTCATAATCATTAGGATGGACTTACATCCAATAACTGTTTCTTTAAAAGAGAGATAATAGGGTAAAAAGTTACAGACACGGGAAGCACGATCATGTAACAATAAAGGTCAGAATGATAGTGATGCACCTAACGCCTAGGAACAACAGTGATCACTGAGACTCTGGAACAAAGAAGGGAAGAAATCATCCCTAGATATAGGAGCTGCAATATAACCTTTATGACATTTTTATCTCATACTTCCTACATAGCTTTCCTAACCATGAGCAAATCTATTAATCTCGTTTTAAATTGTGTCATTTGTAGTAATTTGTAATATTGTGCAGAAGACAAGATTCCAAGTAAATTAAAACAAGGAATGGGCATGTCAATGGTCAATTTCACAATTTTTCCTAATAATTCACAAGGGGAAGTTTTGTCTTCCAACCCCCAATTTTATTTATTTTCCACCCCCATACTTTAATGGCTTTCATTGGCCTTGAAACGTTGGTACAAAAGAAGGGATGCTTTTACCAGGGGCACCACAATGGCTTCATGAAATCTGAAATTAATTCTGCCTCTTGACAATGATGTTCCACAAGCTCGAACTGTATTCAATAAATATAAGCATGGCTGTTAATATACTTCTGGAATAAAGAGTTAGCACTCTTTATCAGTTAATAAATCATACCCAGTCAAGATGTCTGTTAAGTACAAAGATTTAAGCAATGAGTAAGAAGCAGAAGTCATATATAGAACCTGCAATCTTATGTGACCACTTATGATAAAGGTCCTGTGATATTTATTAGAAGATATTTCTTTTTATATGACTATGTATATATATAAGTAAATTTTCTTCTACATTATATAAAATTATATAATTTCATAAAGTATATAATACATTATATAAAATTAAATATGCAAATAGAAATTAGCTGTAATACATAAGTATAGAATGACAGAATTTGAAAGTGAGTATATGACCTATAGATGTGTAAAGTGATAAAATAAATAACATATATTGTGACTTATTCCTTTGGGGAAGAAATTTAGCTTGTATTTATTATGGAAGGAAGAGCTACAAAGTATATGATCCTACCGTCTTTTTATTTTAGATATAATTGTGATGAAGGATGTATTGATATATATATTGAAAATAGTATATATTATAATGATATAATATATGCATATGTAGACATATAGAGAGAGATACATTTAAATGTGGGGATTTGAGGTGCTTCAGCTTAGAAAAGCTAAAATGACAGTTCCTAGAATTGCCTCTCTTTCAAATTCCATTTGGTTAGAATTGGCCACAAGAGAAATCTGTTTGCAATTTGGAAGACAAAAGTGAAACTACAGCCAATGAATCCTGGAGATTGGAGAAATGGGCCAGGAGAGGCTTTGCTGCAAATATGCTGCCTCAACATGCTGGCACACAGTGACACATACACTAACTGCTTCTGCTTCTGCTTCTTCCTTCTCAGAGTCCAAGGCAAGAACATACGAAAATAAAGAACACAAGTTGTTTTTGTGTTTTTCTTCTTTGCTTGTTTGTTTCTGTTTTATTGAGATTCTCTGTCACCAAGAAAGAATCCTGGTGGCTCAGTGGTTAAGCGCTTGAGGCTAAAGACAATGTCTGTGTCCTGAACCACCCAGCTGCCCAGTGGAAGGAGGGTAAAGATAACAACCTAAGACCATGTACCTGTAAACATTACAGACCTACCCTGTTTTCTACGGTCTCTGGGAGTGGGTGTCAACTTGATGACACAACGTAGCAATACATTGTAAGTAAATCTAAAACTATTGAGAGAAATATACACTGTTGTCAGCTTGTTCTAATGCTTCTGCATTCAGCTTTTCTTTTTTAATTTCAAGCTTCTTTCTACTCACCAACTTCAGAAAAATCACAACATGCAGAGTGCAGAGTCAACAGTCTTTGTGGCTCCTGGTGGCAGTTCCTAGAATGCACATCGTCTCATCCTTGTAATGTATTCCTCTTTCGGTATCACACAGATGCACAGCAACAGTGGCTTACCATAATTACAGGGTAATTCGTATTCATTATGGTGTGGTAAAGTAAATGGAAGAATGACCATATAATCATTTAGTTTACTGATTTATTTTTATTCTAAAATTCTGTTTTCATGTAGGTTTGTATTATTTAGTATATTTATGCAGCAGATGGGAAAGGAGAGCTAAGATCACATATGGGAAAATTTTATAAGCCATTACTGAAATGGGATCATCATAGTCACATTCAGATGGGGAAAAAACAGTAGGTCGTAGCCATATGGTATTGTAGGGGTAGCCAGAAAAAAATATATGTAGTTTATATATCTAGGTGATATTAGAGAGTACCTTGCTATGTCCAGCTCCCTGCTCATTACCTATTTTCAGCATTAACTGACACAGAGAACATAATTTTCCTTTCTTGTTAAAAATTGACCTAAATCCATCATGTCACTGTCCCATGCTTTTCACTTATGAAAAATACCTTGAGAGTGCCCTTTTTTGAGCTCATGTGGTTTCATTTTATAATTTACTTATTTCTGTGGATCAGTATTTTCCCTATGAAAACAGTAACATTAAAAAACGGTGAAGGTACCTATTATTATTCCTATTCAATAATGGTCTTCCATTTGTTGGAATCATTTTCAAGACAAGATTCCTCAATTACACAAATCAATACTTCTGTTGTAAATCCCAGTATCATGAAAAATAGAAATTTGCTTATTAATCCCAGGGTCTAACTTCCCAGCATTATCTCTCAAGTTAGTTAATGGTGCATCTCAGAGAACTATTTCATTAGGTATCTATTGCTCTAGGACAGCAAAGCATGGTAACTTGAAATAAAAACCCTTAAAAACCTCAGTTCTGTGAATCAGGAATCCAGAAGTGGATTGAGTTATCAGTGCCTTGGAATCCTGGATAATTCAGTCCCCCTACAGAACAAGGTAGAAGAGCCCATGGGTTTCCAAGATGACCTTCCCAATTGCAGATCACCTAATAACCATGAAGTCACCCTGTTTCTAGGAATGGATCAAATGGCCTGGTCTTTCATATGACTGCAGTACAGATGTGCAGGGAAAATTCAGCAATGGGAAGAGTTTGAGTGGCTTCTCCTTTTGTAGATTTTCACCCACAGAGTATTTGTGCCACTTGTTAACTTCTACCAATGAAATCTATTTTCCTGAAGTATTTCATCTTTAGTTGCATATAAAATTTGATTTCATATACTCTTGTAAGGTAACCTAAGCAGCAAAACCTTGTTTATTTGTTTTCAGGTTGGGTATTTTATTTTAACAGGTTCTTAGAAACCCTTTGTTTTACAGATGTGATATCCTTATATGTATGAACTCTTGCCTCAAGTTTAGGATCAATTGTTCTATTTTTGTAGATAAAAAAACATGGCATGTATTAAATTTGACTCTGAAGCACAATTTCAAATATAAGGAAAGAGTTTCTGAGTATTCCCTGGAATACAGTTAATGACTTCTTAACTGGTTATCAATATTTACTATCTTTTAATGTTATACTTGAAAAACAAAAAGCTATACTTAAAAAACTTTGTAAAGAAAAGCAATGTTAAAGGTGTCTTAAAGGTATCGAATAAATACCAATAAAATTAGGCTTCTTCTGAGAAAAAATGAGTTAAAGTTTTGAAATTGCATATCTGCTAAAACATTGTACAATCAACTGTGCCAGGTGTTATTTATATAATGTTGACATGATATCTGATTTTTTTATCTATGGAATCTGTATATTACTTTATCTTGCAAAACATTGAACACCAAAGCCCGTAAGTTGTTGTTATTATTTCAAGTGAAGCTGTATAATTTAGAACATATAACTCTGTGATTTCATAGTTTCTTTCAATTAAAAACTGCTTCCTTGGAAAATTTAGTGTAGCCATCTAAAATAAATTTAGCATAAACATTTTCAAGAAAAAGCATCTTTTGTGTTATAGCTTGCAAAAGATTTGTTTTCATAAATTGTAAGTAATCTATTACTTTTTGGGGGCATGAGCATTATGTATTTTATTTTTTCCAAATAATTTTTCTATTAGATAACTTCAGCAAATAATCAATAAAAGTAGATTTCAGGTATACTACTTAAGAATAAGTACATCATGGAATTTCAGTGGATATTGTTAACATGCTAAATGTGCTTACTAGTAGTATACTCACATTTCCACAAGCGCATTCTTAGTTGAAGTAATACTGTGAAAAGGGTGCACATATACATGTAGTATAAGAGTCTATTATTTTTAACTCTAACTTATGTGAGCACTATTTAATTGTATGCACAGTGAATTTCTAATAAAAACTAATTGGTGAACACTTTTAGGCAATAACACTTTGATCAAGTTTCATGTTATGGTGGTGCCATATTCTTTAAAAGTCTGTCACTATAAGGAAAATGAGAAATAAAAGGATAAAACTGTGACATGAGCAGTTGCATATGATACTCAATTGCTTTAATTCATATTTCAAGCCTTTGACACATTAAGAAAACTACTTTGAAATAGAATAGCCATGGAATGTAATAGTAAAATCTTGTGAAAACTGCTATAAGATGATTTCCTTTATAGAAAGACCGAAATATGCTAAATTTTATTTCTTCCTTTTATCATCTCTATTATCAGATTTCCATTATTATTTTATTTCTTTTGTTTCCCATGACCTTTGTGAGCCACCTATGTTAAATTCAAATATAATGATATTTTGGCATATTAATCAAGAATTCACTTCTAGAAAATTTAAAATTTTAAAAGCATTTTCAGATGTATGCACTGAACTCTAGAACTCTGTATTCATTTCTATTGTTTTTGGTAGAATAGGCATCTCATACTAGAATTATGCATTATGAAATTTTCATAAAAATGATTTTGTTCATAAAAAAGAAATGTACCTAGGTCACAAAGAATCCTTTCCAAAGCTAAAATAAAATCTAAGAGACCTGAGGGTTCATGGCCTGCAGGAAAAATTTCAATTGTAGATTATACTAAACCTCTCTCATCTTGGTTGTAACAGATATGGCTTCGATTTTTTAATTCATGCAGATTTGGAGATGGAATGCTATGGATTTTTCAATAAAATTAAAGACATAATATGAAATTATCTTGATGTGTTTTACATTTGACTAAAATTATCAACTGACTTTTCAAATGAACTTTGAAATTTGACTTATCAAATGAGATTCAAATATCATCCATTTCAAGGCAGAACATTTGTAAAAAGAGATGTTCTAATGAAATTTTTTCATTTTTCCAATATAAAGCAATAAAATATAAATGAACACTATATTGATTATTGGTGTAATTACATGTGATAGGTAACTATATTAGTGACCTCGGATTTTAAAAATCTACAAAATAAGATAAGAGAACTGAATTTAATGGAAAAGCTTTACAAAACATTGTTTTGTAAAGAATTGAGGTCAGAACTACCTTCCATGTTCTCCAATTAAAAAGATAGTGGCTGACTGTAAATTGGATAATTTCTGCATTTTATTTCAGGAAATTGGCTCTAATCAGTTTCCAGAAATTGATTTCTGATTATAGCATTGCTTTTGACAGGTACCTGTGATTTGATTCTGACTTGAATTAGGCTGTACTCTTTAAAGTAGCAATAAAAGTCATTTATATGTGTATGAATACAAAATAAATTTATATTAAGAAAGGTCTCATACATCTATAGAAGTAGGTAAGCCCAGCCCTGTTCACATCACTAGGTCACTTGGTCAGCTGTAGACTTCTCCTGCATATGTGCAGGCTGATAATCTGGGAGCAGGAAGAGACTGGTGAATAAAAAGCTGAATGAATCCTAAGCAAGCAGTTCCCTGACATGTGGAATTGGAAGGCTGGATAGCAGATCATTGAATCCAACACAGGATACGATGAAATGAAAGTGACAAGTTTTCCCACAGAGTCTGATGAAAAAGGAGCAAACTACACCCCAATGAGTCAGTCTTCCAATTGTATCAGGGCTATGTCCTGATCAAGTGAATGTCACATCCTAACTGCTGCTTGCTCATTGAGTGGATTACAGTAAGTTAGATTCCACTATGGAGTGGATCCATAGCCTTCTAGCACACTACAGCAGATGGCTGGCAAACTCCTGAGAATCCTGGCCCCATCAAGTTGACATAAAACCTATCTCATTACTCATAGGGACATTATGTACAACACAACAAAACTCCTTTCCCCCACCGTCCTCACAGCTGTCAGTATGTTTGAGCCCATTATTTTAGCCATTATGTCAACTCACTTGTTTGACTCTTTTCCTCTTTTAACTCTTAGAGAACTATGGTGTTCTTCTTTAGGGACTGATCCCTTTTAATAACATGCAATAGTATCTCAATCTTTACATCCAAGAAATACTGTTTGTACTACTTAAACAGATTTTTTTCTTTTCCAGTAGCATATTCAATATTTTTAACAGCACCAAAAGTTAAATGCACCAATTCTTTGATGTTCTTTATTTGATGGCAGCTTTCACATGCATATGACATGCTAAAATACAACAAAAACTATGATGGCTTCAGTCAGTCGCATGTTAGTATTCAATGAGATATGTTCAGTCCTTAATATTTAAAGGGGGATTTGTGCGGTGACATTTCCCCATGAATTACGTTAGTTAAATTACAGATTGATGCTTCCTATTGACTGTGAACTCTATTAATATTACATTTTTTAAGCTAGAATCATTTCTTCATTTGTGGGTAATATGATATTTTTAAATTTAGGTTTATAATCCACAATGAAAGTCCTGTCTTTGACTTCCATCAGCATGCTCAAGTACATTTAGCTCTCAGAAATTAAGATTGTGCCCCCTATAAATCACCATTTTGTAAGGAGCATCCCTCTACTCATGGTGTTTCTTTGTTTTTAATACAGCCCACATTCTCACACTATCTGCAAAGTAAAAACACATAGAGATTAAATAAATATGGTTAAAGGACACGAAGCTGACACACATTATAACTATTAGGTTTTGTTTCAGCTTGACTAGATCAGGGATTTCAGTCCTTTTGCAGGAATCCCCATGCCATGGTCTAGCAAAATGTAATCCCCTCTGAGATAGAATCTCTTATAAAATAATCAACTGAGCAGCCAGTAATTGAGATAGACTAAGTCCTATTAGGTAGCAGCCTTCATGCAATTGAAAGAAAAACTCCCCAGAATGTTTTTAAGCAGGATCTGTGGGAAAGTTTATCACTTCAGCTGTATCTGGATCTTTCATCTGCTTTATTGACCTCCTGCCATTGACTTTTTATCCCAGGTGTCTTGGATTCATTCATCTCTCTGTCCACCAGCCCATGGTTTTCCTATTTCATCTTCCTGATTCTGATTCATGAGTCCCAGTCCCTGTGGCTACAAGTCAAGAAAAAAAATTCCAGATCATTATTTGACCCAGAGACTTGAACTGGACTTGATTTACCACTTTCTCAACTTGTGAGTCATTTCTTAGTATACTTTTTTTTCAATATATGTAAACATATGTATCACACCGGTATTGCTTCTCTAGAGAAATCAGCCAGACACACATTTTTCTTAATATAAAATATTTAATAATTCTGGATTCTTATTGACTGAATACCTCTTGACTATGTACATGTTCCACATGGCCAGCATTAAGTGTTTTGCATATGCAAACCCTATGCATAAAGTTAGCCATCTTTTGTTATGTCCACAATTGTATGCATTTATATAGTTAATGAATCAAAAGTACCATACACACTGGAGTATAAGACAACCCGAAAATCAGCCAAGGCACCTAATTTTACCACAAAAACTGCATAAAACATGTGTTGAAAAACTCATGAGTTTATACATGAGTATACCCTAAATATTTCTGGCACCTTCTATTTTCAGCCAATAGTCATCTGCTGTCAACCATATTACTTATTTTTTTCAAGTCCTCGTCTGAATTTGATTTGAATTTTTTGTAAATATTTCTCAATATATTTTTGTAAAAATCTATCTTAATATAATGTCAATGATATTTCTATATTTTTTTCTAATGGTGGGAGTCAAGTTTATTTGGAAGGGACACAAATAAACATATTTTTCTGTCAGATGACAGCTGTTTCCAAATATCTGAGATACAGAAGGAGTGAAGGAATCAAACTCTGAATATTTGTTGAAGGATTTTAAATTTTCTGGATATTTTTTGACAATACCTTCAGTGCAGCTGTAATCCTTTCTTCATTATCAACAGTTTTGGGTAATTGGCTATATTTGAAATGGTTGGATGTTGGCACAATCTTTGCTGTACAGTGAACCTTTGTAATTTTTACAACTATCAATATCCTCAGCATCATTCAGTATTTTGTCCAGAAAATTATTTAATATGTCAACTTTTTCCTTCATTTATTTCAGATTGAAAAGTGCTGACCTGCTCTTCCCATTAAGTTTTTTAACCCCATGTATTTGTACATTGTGCAAATGTCATAATGTATCATTGGAAGTCTTCTATTCCATTGTGTTATTTCACCACATCTTCTTTGTACTTTTAAATTATTCTACAATAGGAAGGTTTTGGAAAGTTTTCTGACATCCAAAATTTCTTTACTGTACTTTAATTATCTTGACTTTCTTTCTATAAATTATTGTGAATGGTGTCCCATGACTTGTCTTGTGTTTGGTCATTGATGTTCCATGAGTCAAATTTATTTTGGAGATGGTTAATAGATAAATATAAAACTGAAATGTTCATGTTGAATTATAGTTATCAATTCGGTGGAAATAATTTGTTCACTCTGAAAACTTAAATCTTCATTCCTCAGTTAGTAATATCACAGTAATAATTACATGTTCCTCACTATGAATTTATGGCATATTAAAATGTCTTAGAAGAAATAAATATCTTTGAAATATTAATACATATTATAGACAGATATAATGCATAATAGACTATGTAGATGAATCGAGTCCCATTATTATTTTTTAAATCCAAGTTTCTTAATTGTCATCTCTAAATGAAATTTTTATTATATTAGAACAAGACTTTGGATAAAATTTTCCATAACGGGACTGAGCCCCGGTGGTGTAGTGGTTGTTCGCGGCACTGCGGCCCACTGGGATGGAGGTTCGATTCCAGCTCCTTGGAGCAAAGGTTGGGCCTCCTACTCCCACCACCTGAGGGCAGTGATGCCCCCCCCCAAAAAAAAATTTTCCATAGCAAGTACATTACAAACATGAGCATGCAAATATATGGGGAGATTTTTCTTTGTGCTTATATATTTTTATATTTATTTCCTACCACCTGAGCTTTAACTCCTATAATAATATTGATATTTAATTATTTTAGAGGCCCCTTACCTACAACACCCTTCTGCATATTGGTGTTCTGGTAATAGTTTTAATAGTATCACTCTTTTGTAACCTTTTGCGATTTGCTTGGAGAGACATGCCGCAATTATTTAATATTCTCATACATAAATTGAATTACCTACCCTTATGCTCTAAAATTAGCATTAAAGTGGAAAAGTTAACTAACCATCCATGTTATTATCATTGGTGCCATTGAGTCAATTCTGATTCATAGCATCCTTTTGTACAACAGAATGAAATACAGCTCAATCTTCTGCTATCCTCACACTCATCCCTATGCTCGAGCGTGTTTCTGTTGTCACTGAGTTGATCCATTACAGGTAGGGCCGTTTACTTTAACCCAGAATAATACCCATATCCAGGAAAATGTCTCTCTTGAAAATATGTTCAAAGTATAT
The DNA here is from genome assembly GCA_004026705.1 of Nesogale talazaci. Lineage (NCBI taxonomy): Eukaryota > Metazoa > Chordata > Mammalia > Afrosoricida > Tenrecidae > Nesogale > Nesogale talazaci. Next base: position 38,301 of record PVJH01017930.1, read on the forward strand.
CAGTCAATGTCTCACTAAACTTGCTTCAAGGAGTGTGTTGGTTGTACTTTTAAGGCCTAATCGTTGATTCTTTGGTTAGTCCATGATACCTTCAATGGTTTTCACATGCGCCACAGTTCAAATATATTCATACTTTTGATCTTCCTTATTAAATGACTGATGCTCACATGTTATTGATAGGTTGTTATTAAGTGCCATGGACTCAGTTTTGACCCAAAGTGATCCTTGGCACAACAAAAGGAAAAGCTGAACATCCTGCACCATCTTCACAAGTGTCCCTAGGGCTAAGCCATTGTCTTGATCCAGCTCATTGTTGGCCTTCTTTTTTGCTGCACCTACATTTTAAAAATGTCTTTTTCCAGACATTTGTCTCTCTTGACAATAATTCTGTAATATAAAAGACAAACTCTAACCAGTCTTGCCTCTAAGAAGCATTCTGGTCACATTTCTTCCAAGTTAAACTGCTTGTTCTTTTAGGTGTCCATGGTACTTTCAAAATTCTATCTGAGCACCACAAATCAAATCATTGATTATTTTCCATCTTTCTTCATATTCATTATCCAGTTTTCTCATGATATGAGACAATAAAAAATATGTTGGCTTAGATTAGCTACCCCTTAATCTTCAAAGTAATATTTTGATTTTCAGTGTTCTAAAGTTCTGCAGTGGATTAACCTAATGCAATGTATCTTTGATCTCTTAATTGCTACTTGCATGAGCATTTATTGTGGGTTCAAGCAAGACAAAATTCTGACTTCAATATTTTCTTCATTTACCATTGCATTATCTATTGTTCCACTTGTACGTTTTTCGGTTTTCAGTGATGAAGATTACAATCTTTAATTTTCATTAGTAAAGTGCTTTAAGCTTTCACTTTCAACAAGCAAGGTTGTGCCATCTGTTTATTGCAGTTTATTGATAAGTCTTCCTCCAATCCTGATATCACACTCTTTTTTATATAATATATATTTTAAAATAATTTTATTGGAGGCTTCTACAGCTCTTACAACATTCAATGCATTATCTGTATCCAGCACATTTGCACACATGCTGCCACATTCATTTCCAAACGTTTTCCACTTGAGCTATTCGTATAAGCTCCTCTTTCCCCCTCCCTTTTTAAAAAAAATGAATCATTGTATTGGGTACTCATACCCCTCCTCTCTTGATCCCTACATACATTGACCTTATGCAGGCCTCATTTGCATGCTTGTTCCATCATCACTCTCAAAATACCCTCCCTCCACTTAGGCCCATTTTGTCAGATTATTTACATCATGTGACAGGTAAGTTAGTTGTGCCAACATGGCCAAAGATGATGGCTAGGTCTGTTGCAACAACATGGCCAGTGAACACAAGAGATCAGTTGAAGGGCAGAGATAGGCAGCTAGCTGCCTTGTTCATCCTGTGCCTCAATCTCCAAGATACACTACCCGTGGGACACTTAATCGGTGGACTGTGTTACTGGGAGTTGAGGTTCCTTCAAGCCCTGCTTCACTACGCTCCTGGAATTTACATCCCTTGAGCTGGGGACTGTTGGACTCTGTCATCTGGCTGACTGTTGGTGACCTGCTTTGCCATTTGCTGCTCATGGCCAGATAGCCTAAATTGCTCTACAGTGGACTACTCAGCAGTCCCCAAGACTCAAAGGACTGCCAGTCTATTAGCTTTCTCACACAAGTGAGTTGCACCAAGCCATTTGTACTACTTTATAGATTATTAACTCTTTCTTATCTTATATATTCTTCTATCTATATAAATATATAAAGATAATTACCTGTCTAACACACATAACATATAGCTTGCATAAGTATGGTGAAAAGATACAGCCTGACACATATAACTCCTAATTTTAAACCATGTCACATGGCTTTATTCTGCTTATAAAACTGCCAAGGACAATTTTCTCATAAGCACAATAAAGAGTTCTGAAATTCTCACTCTCTTTGAAGTTATCCATAGTCTATTATGATTCTCAGTCAAATGCCTTGACATAATCAATAAAAAAAAATCTTTCAAGTGTTCTCTGCTTTGAGCCAAGCTATGTCTGCAATGGTATCTGTGTTAGTATGGATAAACTAGGGAAACAAATCTACAAAGTCCTCCTTTATCTCACAAAACACATGCAATGATGCCAACTGTAGGAGGAACGCTGAATCAGTGAGCACGTAAGAATCTCAGCATTGATAGGGGCTTCACACGGCTGCTCCAGCACTCAAGAGTGCACAGAATTGGTGCTCTTCCTGTCAGTTGGCCAAACAGCTGTCTTCCAAATTTCCTGGCATATAGACTAATAAATGCTTCCAATGATTCAGCTGCTTACTATTCTGTCATTTCCTGAAGCTTTGCTTTTGCCAAGTTCTTCCAGTGCAGCTTGAACTTCTTCCTTCAGCACCGTTGCTTCTTGTTCAAATACTATGTCCTGAAGTAGTAGAATGTGGACTAGGTCTTCTGGGTACAGTTACTCTGCTTTCTTTTCTTTCTTTCTTTCTTTCTTTCTTTCTTTCTTTCTTTCATTCTTTTTTGATCTCTGTTTTCTTTCTATTTTATTTTCATGCTCCCTGTATCATCCTATACTTGGTAATTGAAGTTCAAGATTGTAACTCCAGGCTTGAATTTTTTCTTCAGTTCTTTCAGTGTCTGATAGACTGAATGTGCTCTGCACTTTAGATTTTCTAACTGCAGATCTTTTCACATTTCTTCATATAATTAACTTCTTAAGCTCCCCTTTGAAATTTTTCTATTCAGTTTTTTATTTAATTCTTGTTTCCATTTGCTTTAGCCACTCTACTATTAAGAGGAAGTTAGTGATCAGATTTCAAGCAGGACACCATTGACCAGGGAGGAGGAGGGCTCTTAATTAAAAATTTGGTCTATATGGAGCAACAAAAATTTTCATCGATGTTAAAATAGCATTGTATTATATTTATTTTTATTTTAAAACACCACAGAACGTGGTTAAATTGTTAAAAAGTGGGACATCTGGTCACTTTGTTTTAGATGCTCTTGAGGTCCTCCTACAGCTCATCAAATCTGTGTGCTCACAATGTCAAAACTAGTCTTGAAATGATCTGAATAGTCAGGTGCATTAGACCAAAAGCGATACATTGACTTTGTGAACTTCTTTTAATTTCCCCCAGGAATTGCTTTAAATTTCTTCAGTACCTTCAACCTGAATTTACATATGAGTAACTAATAGTTTCTTCCATAATTAGCACCTGACCTAGTTTTAGCTGCTGATATCCAGCTTCTCTAACATCTCTTCCCACAAATGCAGTCAATTTGATCTCTGTGTCTTCCATCTGGTGAAGTCCAGGTGTATGCTTGCCTTTTGTATTGTTGATAAAGGTACTTGCTAAGACCAAATGAGTGGTCTTGTAAAATTATATAACGTGATCCACAGCTTCATTTCTATCACCACATCCATATTTTCCAACTATTGATCCTCTTTGTTTCAAATTTGCTTTCCAGTCATCAATAATTATCAATATATCTTTTTTGCATGTTTGCTCTATTTCAGAGACAAAGTACAGTAAAATTCTGCAATTTCTTCATCACTATCCTTTTCGGCCAGTGCATAAGTTTGAAGAAAATTTTCTTGCCTGGATTTCCTTGAAGTTGGGTAGATGTAATTCTATAATTAACTGATTTATACTTGCAGATCAGTTTTGTAATATCCTTTCAGATGATGAATGTCACGCCATTCCTCTGGAGTTTGTTAATCTCTGCATTGTAAATATTGGTATTTTCTGATACAAATTGGCAATGCCAGTCCATTTCCATTTCATCTCACTAATGTCATATATATATATATATATATATATTCCATTTCATTTTTGACTACTTGATATTTTCCTAGATTTGCACTTCACTACTTTCAAGTTAATTGCATTAGTAGAATTTTGTAGAAGTGTCTCTTCACCTTGAATCCAGCCCATTAGAAAATAAAGGTCTCAAAGGATCCAATCCAACAGGCATGAACTGACTCACGTCACCATGGTCAACTCCATTTCAAGAAAGCAACTCCTCCTCCGTCACATCGCAAGTGCCCTCTGACACAAGAAGACCATTCTCTTGCACTCTCTCAGTCTGTAACCATGCACTATCTGACAATATTTGGAAGATTTGCTTAGGTTTTACAGTGACTGTCTTCGCCAAAATGAGGGTCCTCCTCCATCTTGATTTACTGAGTTTATCTGGAAGTTCTGCTAAAACCTATTCATTTTGGTAGATCCTGTTGGCATTTGAAATGCCAGTGGTGTAGGTTCCTGTATCATAGCAACACACCAGTCACTGCAGTATGACAATTTGAGAAACAAGGTGGTGCAATTTTCACATGCATATGAGGAAATTAAAAATCCCATGGCTTGAATCAGGCACACCATGTCCCTAAAAATTACATTTTTGCTGTCCAATACCTTTAAAAATAACTTGTGTAGCAGATTTATTGAATGCTTGCCTTTGTTTTGTTTCTTGATTTCTGCTTCCATGAACATTGATTATGAATACAAGCAAGAAAATATCCTTGGAATATCCAATCATTTCTTTGTTTATCATGAGGTTATCTATCAGTCCACTTGTGAAGATTTTGGTCTTCAACCCAAATAAGTTATGAACATTGCCCCTGTACTTCAAGCCCTTCTCATTTCAGCAAGCAAGATCGTATCATCGGCAAATCAGACGTCTATAAACCTTCCTCCAATCATGATGCTGCACTTTTCTTCATTTATCTAGCATTTCTGATTATTGGGTCTGCATACAAATTTCATTAATATGGTGAGGGGCTACAACTCTGACTCACACCCTCCCTGAATTTACAACTTAACATATTCATTTTTTCTGTTTGCTCAGTTGCCTCTTTATTCATGTAAAGCTTCTACATGAGCACCATGAAGTTAATGGGAATATTCACTCTTCTAAAATGTACTGATAGATTATGATTCACTCATTTGCACCATCAGTAAAACATAAGTAAGCATCTTTCATATATCCTCTGTTATCAATCAAGATCTCTCACATCAGCAATAATTATTCTGCTTCCTCTTCTGCATCTGGTCTGAACTTCTGCCAGCTCCCTGTCAATGTAGCATTACAACCATTGTTGAATTATATTTAGTAAACTTTTATTTGCATGTGACATTAATGGCATTATTCTATATTTTCACATTTCATTGAGTTGCTTTTCTTTAGAATTGGTACAAATATGGATCTCTCCATGCAAATTGACCAGGTAGTTCTCATCCAAATATTTTGACATAGATTAATGCAATTTAATTATTCTATGATAAATTTTAATTATAAAATGTAATTTTGGATGAAATGCATTTTTTGCTGAATGAATATTTTCTTCCTTAACATAGGATTTATATATATGAATATATAAGGTTATATATAAATATATATAACAAAAATTAGATATATTTTGTTATTTCTATGGACACAATATGAGATACTCATTTTGATTTTAAAGTACTATGATGAATATGTGTATTTAGTTTGTTAACTTTAAAAAAATGACCATTGATCTTGTGATCAGTCTTTTATGTTATTGTAAGATGCTAATCCATCCGTCCGCTGCGGCAACCATCGAAGAGGAGTAGCCATGGCTTTGTGCTACCTTATGACCGTGGGCCTCGACAAGGGCCACAAGGTGACCAAGAATGTGAACAAGCCGAGGCACAGCCGCCGCCGCGGGCGTCTCACCAAGCATACCAAGTTCGTGCGGGACATGATCGGGGAGGTGTGTGGTTTCGCGCGCTGCAAGCGAAGGTCCATGGAGCTGCTCAAGGTGTCCAAGGACAAATGGGCCCTGAAGTTCATCAAGAAACGGGTGGAGACGCACATCCGCACCAAGAGGAAGCAAGAGGAGCTGGCTGCCAAAAGGAAGGCTGGGGCCAAGAAGGACTGAGTGTGGCCGTGTTCACCCCCCCCAATAATAAAAGAGCCTTAAAAAAAAGATGCTAATTCAGCTGGTTCAGAATAATAGTGACCTTGTACACAACAGGATTAAACATTACCCAAGTCAATGTCAGTCTCACAATCCTTTCTATGTTTGACTCAGTTGCCGCTGTACAAATATATCTCTTTGACAGGATTCTCTTTTACTTGTATGTTCTGCTTTACCATGCATCATGTCCTGTTTCAGCTCCCGGCTTCTCCTTACAGCATGCCCAAAGTACATGAGGTGGGGGCTCATCATACTCATTTCCAGGGAACATTCCATTCAGACTATACATCTTCCAAGACAGGTGAATCTGCTCTCCAGCAAGTTCTAGTTAATTTCAACATTGACACCAACATAGTAATCCAAATGCATCAATTGTTCAGATGTACTTATCATTCACTAACCAAATCCCACAAGCATATGATGTAATTGAAAAAAATCCATGGCTTGAGTGAAAGCATGCTTGTCTTCTCAGTGACATAATTTCCTTTAAACACTTTGAAGAGTTTTTGTGAAGCAAATTTGCTTAATGAAAAGTATGATACTTTATTTTCTTGAAGTATGCTGCATGAGCGTTAAAGACGGATCCAAGGAAAATGAAATATTTGATAACTTTTATAGTTCCTCTGCTTTTCACGATGCTGCCCACTGGTCCAACTGTTGGAATACAGTTTCCTATACACTGTGTTGTAATGCATATTAAAGGTTTCATGTTCCCCCGGTCTTGAAAAGTGTGACATCTGCATATGTTAGCTTCTTCACAACCCTTCCGTCAATCTTGATGGCATGTTCTTCATCATGAAGTCCAGTTCTCAGATTATTTGCTCACCATGCATATTAAAGGAATAGGGTATGAGGATACAGATAAAAGATTTCCAGTTTAAACCATTTCAAATTTGGTTTGTTAATAAAGCTGTCCATGTACAGATTACGCACGAGCCCAGGGAAGTGTTCTGAAATTCTAATTCTTCTCAAAGTGATCTATAGTTTGTTATGATCCATACATTCAATGGTGATGCTGCTGGAATATACTGATATAATAACTTTGAGCATCATTGCAACACAGAAGCTGCCTGTTGAAGGGCAAATTGACAGGTAAGTGTTGGCAGCTCTCCTAATTTCCTAACGCCAGATACTTTCCCACAAGGACAACATAACAGCTACAAAAGCTTCTCAGTCACCACATATGCAAAACAAAATTCCACACAATAGTACATTTATGAACATAAGGATGGAAAGACACATATTTTGTAAAGTCTTTCCTTAAAGTAAGACCCGGTCACTGTTATTTCCTCACTAGAATCTACTAAGTGCCTTTAAATACAAAACAATTAAAATTGTCTTTTGACAAGTATACTATGAAATATGCTATATGGAAAGTCATTTCAGTTCAAGTGAGTTAAAATTATGACCAGTTTTGTGCTTTGCTATCAGTCTACTATCATAAAAATAAAATAACACATTCTATATTTGGAGAGGACAGGGTCCTTATAGTCTAACCTGGGATATGCAAACTATTCCAGGAATGTTGGCTGCTCTCTGTATATTATTACCTGGCATGTAGCATAATGGATGAGGGATGATAACTGCTACATGAAATGCTAAAAATGCAAAGAAACACCTTAGTGTTTTTAGTAATTGTTTGCTGTGGAGAGCCGGATTCAAAGGCCATCGTTTGCTCTGCAAACAATTCCTTCCGCCCCAGGGTTTTAGCAAAAACCACCAGACGCACAAAAGACACCTAGTTCCACTACAGTGACGTTCCGGATAAACCTTTGCAACTATTGGCTGAAAGACTCACCCCCTATCACCGTTATTAACATACGTGCTCTTTTTTCCCTTTATTTGGCACTCATCCAGGATTGGCCCCTGTTGACTTTACCTCATTAGCGTAAGTTGTGACCTTTACTCCTGACCATTGCCTTCATATACCCTGAGTTTTGCCCCAATAAACGAGGTTTGATCAGAATCCTGTTTTGCCTCCATTCTTCGCATCTCCTGCCCATCTTTGTCTTCCAGGCTCCGGACCCAGAGATCCACGTTTCAATGTCCCGCGGGTCAGGACATTTCTGGCCCTGCAACGTGGGGCATGTCCTGAGAGTTGAAGAGCTGCTTCTATGAGCTGCGGAACACCAAAGATAGTGCTAAATGGTCTCTCCATCGCCCGCTGAGCTACTTGAGCTGCTACTAAGGCTGTGACTACTTGAGCTGCCACTGATCTCT
>PVJH01017931.1:0-46476 GCA_004026705.1 Nesogale talazaci
CATCATTGCTACACTGCACCCTGACTGGCTCGTCTGCTCCCTGCTGCTCTTCAGTGAGGGGATGTCCAGTTGCCTGTAGATGGACTTTGGATCCCCAACCTGCAGTCTCCCTTATTCACAATGATAGGAACTTTTGTTCTTTGATGTCTGATAACTGATTCCATCGACACCTGGTGATCACACAGGCTGGTGTGATCCGACCACGTGGGCTTTGTCGCAAGGCTGTGATCTTGATGAGAGCAGATAGGTACGCCTTCACCCTCACAGAGTGGGGAGAGGGGGTGTGGAGGTGTGGGAGAGGAGGCTCCAACTCCCCACCTTTTGATGAACTGCCAAGGGCTTCCTCACATATCACCGAGTTTCTCGTAGACACTGTCCCTGTGCCACGTGCTGCTTCACAGCCCTGACCTCTGTCAATCCCCTGTCGCCACAACCTGAAAGCATCTGCTGACGACCTGAAAGCACTCTGCAAGGGGCTTAGCCTGCGGGGTGTGCATAATATCACATTCCAGCCAGGGAGGGAAGGGCCTCCTCCCTAGGATTGCCAGCCAGACAATGACTACTAGGGGCCAGTAGGGTTAGCTCAGGGAGAAAAAGACTCCAAACTGCTGTGCTGGTCAACAGAGAGAGGTTGTGGAAAAAGTGCTTTAAAACCAGCACACACACACACACACACACACCTTTTTGGGGGAAGCAAATCTGCTACCAGGAAAAAAAAAATGCAACCTGGCTGTGAAGCACAGATAATCTCTAATTCCCGGTTTCAGATTCCTTCCTGGTCTTTGTTTATCTCTCATGACCCTTTAGAAAGAACAATGGAGGGGAGAAGTGACGCAGGCAGAAGCCAGGGCTCCCATCCATGTGGGGGGAGTAGGTACAATCCAAATCCAAACCACATTTTCCCAGAAAAGATTTTTTTTTCCTTTTAATTCTTGAATCCATGTGAATTGTAGGAGAAATCTCATCCGTATGTTTTGCCCTCATTTGCACTTAACTCATCAAAACTTTTCCTCTGAAGAATTTATTTGATGTCCAAGGAGACGGTAGAGTCTTTTTTCTTTTAACAAGCCTTTGTTCTTCGAAATCAAGGAGGGGGTGAGAGTGTCGAAGCGAAGAATAAATGAACCCCAACCCCATAAAGGGTAGAGCTTTGTTTCAAGTAGGTCTTATATTCAGAATGAGCTTTTTCTTTTTTAATTTTTAATTTGGGTATGCTGATGTGGGTGGGGTGGGGGTGGGGGGACCTAGATTTTCGGTCCAAATCATCACTTCTCCACTTTCTGATTGATAGTGTGAGAGACAAACCCAGCTTCTGAAGAAACGAATGGTTGACAACTTTTCAGCCAACGAGATCCTACCTGATTTTGATTCCCCTTTCCTGTGAATCTGTGGCAAAGGTAACATGCTTCTGAGATTCCAGGATGTGCATTACAACGAACAATGCTTCCTGATGAAAGGAAGGCTAGCAATCCCATCCACCTGCTCAAGGAGGACCAAGCCTGACCCAGCTCAGAAAACAGATAGCATCTCTCACCCCCAACACGCTGACATTTCTTCCCTAACTCGATGACATTTCTCTCTATGCTTCATTTGTGTAATATATCTTTTTTGTGCATCTCCCAGCTGTGTCCAGAGGCTGTGAGAGGGAGAGAGGGGAAGGAGATGCAGTCTCTAGCCACTGAGAGCTTTTTCATTACACAGTGACCCAGGTGTGTGCGTCAGGTCATTCCAGGATTGCCAAGTAGAGAAAGGCTGACCTCAGAGCAGATGTGCTTGTCCTGATCCCTGCAGGATCCTGAAGTCTGGGTACCATGACCTATGTCATGATGTGTCTCCACCCAGAGGAAGACACAGCACACTCAGGGCTGGCATCAGTTTGATGCTCCTTTCAACTCAGGCAGTCAAAATAGTTAGCTGATCCACTCTCCTAGGCATAGGCCTTAAGGAATATGCAAGATTGAAAGCAGGGATTCAAACAAATACATGTACAACAAAATTCATAGAAACCTTATCCACAATGGTTGAAAGGTCAAAACAACCCAAGGAAAACCATCTATATGGAGCAGTTCCACCCAATCCAGTGGGCTCACCATGAGCCAGCATGGACTCAATGGCAAAGAATGAGGTTTTGATTTATTAAACAAGAAGCCCTGGTGGCTCAGTGGTTAAGCACTTGGCTGCAACAGAAAAGTTGGACGTCTGCTTCTGTAAAGATTCCAAAACTCAACCAAAGTTATTGCCATCGAGTTGATGCCAACTCAAGGTGACCCCACAGGATTGAGGAGAACTGCTTCATATTATTTTTAAAGCTGTGACTGTTGATGGACAAAAACTGCCTGATCTTTCTCTGGCAGTGCTGCAGGGTTCTAACTGCTGACCTTACCATGAACAAGCCAGCATTTAACTCACTTGAAGATTTGAAATCTTATGGGACAGTTCTTCCCGGCCTTAGAGGGCCACTCTGAGTTGGAATCATGATGGCATGATTTCAAAAAATTACTTTTAGTATCCATTAAACAGAAGAATAGCCCTGATGTTGCCTTGCTAACAAGAAGACCCATAGTTGACTCCATCAGGTACTCAATAGGAAAAAGATGAGGCAGTCTGCTTCTTTAAAGATTTTGCTGTCTTGGGAACTCTTTGTGGAACTCCTACTCATCCAACAGGAACACTCTGAGTCATATGGAACTTGACAGCCCTAGGGAGCCATTCTACTTTGTTCCATAAGGTCACTGTGAGTCAGAGTCTGCAGCCAGGGTGGTGATGGTGGTGGTGGGAAACAGATGAGCGGCTCAGCAGAATGCGGTCTTTCCATATAGTGGAATATTACTCAGCAACAAAGGAGGCCTGAGGTGTGCCTGACTGAAGCCATGGTATTTTCAGTCACCTCCTGTGTAAGACTGGACGCTGCATAAGGAAGTGAAAGTTGGACATTGAATAAGGAAGACCGAAGAGCAATCAATGAGTTTTGAATTGTGGTGTTGGCGAAGACCATTCAAAGCACTGTAGCCTGCCAAAAGGACAAGCAAATCTGACTTGGGAGAAGTACAGCCACAGTGCTTCTGGAAGTAAGGATGGGAAGACTGTCTTACAGACTGTAGACATGCTGTCAGGAAAGACCAGTCTCTAAGTCATTATGGTTTGTAGAGTAGAGGGGCAGGCAAAAAGAAGAAGGCGCTCCATAAGATGGATTGACTCAGGGGTTGTATCAATGGGTTCTAGCATAGGCCTAAGGCCCAAGGATGGCATAGGACAGGTTAGGGTTTTGCTCTTCTGTGCAGAGGGGTGGTATGAGTCAGAGGGAGCTCACTCGATGGCACTGGCAACAGCAGCAGCAGCAATTCAGCAATAATAGGAAAGCTTGGATAAACCACGAAAGCCTGAGTCTCAGAAGTCAGTGACAAAGGGCAAATATATGATTTCACTTATACAAACAATTATTTTTTAAATCATTTAAAAAGTATCCACTTGATCTTTTTAAAGAAGAGTCACAGGTAGGGGAGGGACTGAGTGTGGACACCAAGAAGGACTGAGGATGGTAGGACTCATACTTTTGATCTTCATCTACACTTCCACTCCAAGGGTCCACCCTACAAAGCACACTGTAGGCCACTGGTGACCTGAGCTGGTGGGGGGAGGGACTGAGAAGCTTAGAGCCCACCAAAGGCCTCTTCCTGGGGTGTGTTCTTGTAAATCCACTCGTCTTCATCCTGTTTCATTTCTAGTAGCTTTAAACAAAATTGTGATAAAATGTACACAAGATCAAATGTGTCATGGGAACCATATTGAAATGTAGAGTTCCCACCTCTTCCCCACCCCAACAACCTCTGATCTATGGATTTGCTGATTCTGATAGTTCATGTAAGTGGAGACATTTGTACATTTATGTCTGGCTGATTTCAATGTGTTCACAGTTTAGTTATAGCAAATATGTCTCCATATTGATTACTCATCCATACATTCACCTTTCACCTAACTACTCTCTGGATGTCTGCCTGGCTGTCCACTAGTGTTGTGTTCGTGTTCATGGCAATTGAGTGGATCTCAAGTCAGGGTGTCTCCACATGTGCACAGGAGAGCTGCTCCGTAGACCTTTCTCAAGGTCATGACCTACCACCCACTAGGGCTTTATTCCAGGAAGCTGCTGGGTGGGTTTGAGTCTGTTAGCATTTGTCCCATTCAGAAAGCCCTATCTGTCTGTACATACAAGTTTAGCTCAGTTTGACTACATTCTTGGCTCTCACAGGAATGTCGCCATAGAAAAAGAGAGAAAATGGCACATTCTTTGCTGGATTTTGACTAAGGTTCTCTATTTCAGAACATCACATCTCTGTTTACCACACCTCCCTCAGACTTTGAAGGATTACCTCATAACTGATAGCTTGTCCATAAAGGTGGTGGTAGGAAAACATCCAAGCTTCTAGTTATTTTGTCTTCAAGAAGTCACGACGGATCACTTATATTCTGAAATACACTTTTTTTTCCTTCTAGAGCCCTCTTTTCTCATGTATTACTGTTAGGCCATTCTATTGGTTTTTTTTAAAAATGTACATGTAAAAGTTAGTAATATTATATACAAATTTCCTTCCCGTGGTGGGGTGAAGGAGGTGTGACCAATGAATCATTGTAAAGGGAGGGATCAGAACTAATGGGGTGAAGAACCACTGCCAGCCAGAAGAAGTATCCGGGGAGCCACCCATGTAGGCCTCATATTGAATGCTCACCTTTTAGTAACTAGCATATAGATTTTACAAAGAAGCAGAATTAGTTCTGACAGTCTATATTTAACCCAATCAAGCCCAAATGCTACCATTTCAATATATAATCAATTCTTAAGGTATTATATTGCACTAAGTCTTTGAGTTGCACAGGAACAAGTACGAGGATAGCCCAGGGCAGTGGTTCGTCTGTGGTGCAGAGGGCCACTATGGGCTGGCACTGACTCGACACATCTCAGGGCACTAACAACAGCCCGTCTTTGTTATCAGCTAAGTATTTTACACGTCCAGCACACAACAACTCAGGCAGCTACATTTCAAGTGCTCAAGAGTCACATCCATTCCATTTTATGCACATATCTAATGGTGTATTTAATCTATAGGCGTATCCTCTACAGTTGATGTATCAGCCAGCATGAATCTCTGTCAATGTGCTGCCACAACCATTGTTGAATTAGCTGCAGCAAAATTTTACTCACTTGCAATATTACTGATATTGTCCAATAAGTTCCACATTCTGTTGGGTCACCTTTCTTTGGAATAGACATAAATGTGTTCTTTTCCAGTCTCTTGGCCAGATAGTTGTCTCCCAAACTTCTTGGCATACATGAGGAAGTACTTCCAAACAAATGTGTGTTGGAAGAAGTATAACCGGAATATTTCTTAGAGTTGAGGATGGCTATGCTTTGTTTCTTGTACTTTACACATGCAAGGGTTCCCCAATGGAAAAAAAAACTCCATTGGGTGCAGCTTTGGTTGTACACATTTTTCCCTCTGGGTAAGCATCAAGCAACTTTGAGACAGTGCACCCAGTATTGTCTCCTAGAAAGGTTCTCTCTGGTCACAGTGAATTTTTTGTAAAAGCAGTTTCTCTTGAACATTGTTTTTTGTGTGTGATGACTAATTTCGGAGAAGAGGAAGCAACTGTGAAATTTTGTTTCCTGCTCAGGAAAAATGCAGCAGAAACTATTATGATATTGAACACAGCTTACCAGAAGAGAAGTGTGGGAAAAACTCAAGTGTACGAGGAGTGGCTTTCTCTTTTCAAAAAAGGTGAAATGTCAATTGATAACAAACCTCATTCTGGATGTGGATCAACTTCCTGAAAAGATGAAAATGTCAACAAAATTCATGTACTGGAAGATTGATGACAGTCCCTTGAAGAGATGAGGAAGTTATCTGGACTACCTTGGAGGTCAGAAAATTGGAATGGAAGATTTGGAATAGGAAGGGTCACTTTGAAATGTGTGCCACGGGTGGAATGAAAACACACTATGCTTTGAAAGAGCTGCTTCAAAGTGACTCAAACTTTTTTTTTCAAGGTCATTACTGGTGATGAGACATGGTGCTGTTCTTACAACAAGAAAGAAAACATCAATCAAGTTAGTGAATGATACCATCGTCAACTATCCCCCCCAGTGAAATCAAAGATAAGATGACACTCATTTGTATTTTTGATATGACGGGGATAGTGCAATTGGAGCTCATTCCACCAGCTCAGGCTGGTCATTGAGCTTTCTATCTAGAGGGTCTGAAAAAATTGTGTAACAGTGTGCAATCAAAAAAAGCAGAAGGGAGACTGGTTTTGCCATCAGGACAATGACCTGCTTGATGGACATTGGGGCTGGACAAAAGTACTCCCTCAACATAAGAACAGTTTGTTCTAATGATATAGCATTCTGTGATGCTCACCTTCCCGATACCATCACTGAAGACAGAATGAGTGCATAACCGAATGTGGGGAAGACAGCTGATGGTGCCTGGCTATCAAAAGATATAGCATCTGAGGTCTTAAAGGCTTGAAGTTAAACAAGTTCTCATCTAGCTGAGATGAAACAAAACCGGCATGGAGAAGCACATGAGCCTGTGTGATAATGCACTATTGATAGGATCGGTATAAGGCATCTTAAACCTTGAACAAAGTCATACCCATGTGAATGGGTCGGGACACAGAGTGGAGACCCAAAGCCCATCTGTAGACAATTGTACATCCCCTTACAGAAAGGTCACAAGGAAGAGATGAGGCAGTCAGGGTACACTGATATAATATACAAATTTCCTCTAATTCTTTAATACTTTCTCTCCGCCCCCCCCCCACTATCAAGACCTCAATTCTACCTTATAAATGTTATTAGGCCAGAACATGTACACTGCTACAGATTAGAGCCCACAACACAGGGAACTCAGGACTGATAAACCCCTCAAGACCTATAATGAGATCCTAAGACTTTCTTACCCACTGGCATGTGATTGTCCTGCATTTGACATCATTGCATATGCCTCATGAATCTGAAGAAGACTTTATAGATTGGTATTGGACTTAAGAACTAATATCGGACTTATGACCTTGAACTGGACTGGGTTGGGATGTTTTCTAGATGTATGGTTGCTCTTGTATAGAAAGCTCTTTCTTATACACATTAAGAGTGTTTATTAATTTGTTTCTCTAGTCTACCCAGACTAACACACCCCTCATATGCTCAGGAGAGACTAGTCCCTGGAAAAGGGCACCATGCTTGGTCAAGTGGAGGGTCAGTGATGAAGTGGAAGATTTCTGAGGGTCAGAGTTGACACCAAGTCTGTGACAAGGGGCTCAGACAGAACAGTGATGTCAAGAACGGTCCTGCAGCAGCAGAGCAGAGGTCCTGTGTAGGGGTTGAGTCCTAACCCCTTCGAAACACCTAACAAACTAACAGCACAAATCTAGTGCATGTATTAGATATAGTTCTATATATCATATGGATGTATATGCACATCAGGGCAACTCTAAGAACTCTAAGAGTAGTAGAGTTTTAACTCATAAATATACAAGTTTATTACCCACAAAATGTGTTTAAACATATCTTTGTCATCAGTGACTGGCTGCAGAAGAGTTCTCTCATGAATAAACTTGTCTTACTCTTATTAGAGAGTCTTTTAAAAAGTTCAATCCAAACCATGGTTTCCAAGAGGATCTCTTGGGCCTGTTCTGAAGATTATAGAGACTATTTATTTGGGGGGGGGGGCTATTTTCATGAAGGACGCAGGACAATCAGACTTATTTTTGTTTCTGAAATTCCATGAGCAGTGAAAAGGAAGACGAAATCAATCCCTCGAGGACCCCATGCTGGGGTGTGGACTTGGTGTCCCTCGGAGAGCTCAGTATTCTTTGGGGAAGGGTTGCTGCTGTTCTGAGCCATCCAGCGGGTTCTGGTTCATAGTGACCAACAGAGTGACATGCTGCCTGGTGCCACCACATGCTCAACATGATTCGCTTGAGCTCTTGGCGGCAGGCGCTGTGTCAATCTGTCTCAGGGAGAGTCTTTTTTCACGCCAACCCCCCACTTTACCAAGCATGGCGTCCTTCTCTAGGGACTGGTTCCTCCTGACAACATGTCTCAAGTACATGCGACAAAGTCTCGCCACTTCCTTCCAGGGGGAGATTCAGCTATATTCCTTAGAGAGATGGGAAAAAGCCTTCAGGAATGGACAGACCCACATGGAAGCTGTGTTGAAAAATGGCTTTATGTTTTGGTGTTTTTATTTAAAATAGGATCCTATGAGTGTATAGCATTGCTGTTTCACTTAGCCATCGTATATAAGAGTCCTGGGGGGCACAGTTGCTAAAAAGCTTTGCTATTAACCAGAAGGCCAGTGATTGGAACGCAGCAGCCACTCCGTGGGAGAAAGATGTGTCCATCTGCGACTATGAAGACTTACAACTCCTAGGGCTGTATGGTGGCAGTTCTGCTCTGTCCTATAGAGTTATCATGAGTTGAAATCAATTCCACAGCAATAGACTTTGTTGGTTTTAAAGTGTGTGTGTGTGTTGTGTGTGTGTGTGTGTGTGTGTGAAGGGACTTCAAATATTTTGTAATAAAAGAATCATTCTTTCCATCCCATTGTTCATAAAGTTTATGGGAAAATAGTGGCATGTTTCTGCATACTCTTTGAAAGATCCTCATCAATGGAATGGCTCCTGGCTACCATGTTGGACAGAAAAGTCCCAACCCTGATTCAGCAGATCTTACAGTCAAGCACTGCTGTGGGACCTTTGCATACAGTCACCAGGAATGTTCACAGGCCTCCTATGAAATAGATCAATAACCAGTTGCCTTAGAGACCATTCCGATTCATGGCAACCACCCGTGCGTCAAAGTAGGATTTTGCTTCATGTGGATTTTTTTCAGTGGTTGGGTTTTCAGTAGTTGGTTGCCAGATCTTTCTTCCAGGGAAAGGCCAACCTTTTGATTCTCGGTTGAGTACTCCCTACCACCAAGGACGACAGGGTGGAGCTGCTTTCATGGCTTTCTGAGGCGGTAACTGTTTATAGGAGTAGATGTCTTGTCTTCATCCCAGGAGCAGTTGGTCACTTTGAACAGCCGACCTTGCATCATTTATTGTCCGGGTGACACCTGAGACAGCATGAGTCATGTGCCTGAGATCTAACACTACCCAGAGGCAGGCCAGAGCACTCAACCCAGATATCTGGATCCAGAGCCCCTGCCTTTACCACTGGGTAATAAGCACCTCATACAGGGCTCTTCCTTAACACTCCTTTTCTGGCTGACAGGGCGTCTTCTTGCACAGCTCTTGCCATTTCTGAGGAGCGGGCAGCAGGGACAGGCTGAGCTGCAGATAGAAACCTGTGCCTCCTCCACCTCCCCCCCACCCCCATATTTCCACGAGGATAGGCCAGGCCAATGAAGAAGCAGAAAGACTCTGCCCCAACACACACACACACACACACACACACACACACACACACACTTAATAAAGACTTGTGCTACCAGGATCATGCTGGTGAATTGTCTCTGTTTCAATAACTTTTTCTCGGGGGTTTTCCTTAATAAAGAGAGATTTCTTCATTTCCTGGGGCTCCCTCAAGATTCCACCAACAACTTCCCATTAATTATCAAATTATGCCCCATCACCAACTGATTAGATTTGCTTCCTACCTAAACACCGCCCCTTCTTCATGAAAAGTCTCATTTAAACTAATATGCTTTTAACTTGCTTAATTTCAACACCTCCGTGGAGGCTGCTAATGAGCTGGTGCCTGGCCCAGCTGGTCCCTCGGCCCTTCCTGTGTTCTCTGTTCCAAGACCAATTTAGATCTCGCAATCCAGGGGAGGAGACGACTCGCCCTTTGCACCAGGAGCTTGACAGGAGCCCTTTGAGTGATGTGTCTACTTACACATGCGACCTTGTGTCTGAGCGCCCACGAAAGGCAGACTCTGCTTGCTGCTTCAAGAAACATGAAAATTGGCAAAGAGAGGGACCAAGGGAGGAAAGCGGCCTCCAGTTTCAACCGGGCAGCTTAATGAGTCCAGTAATTATACCCAGATCCCCTTTACCGGGGCCTCTTAATTATTATTTAATAAAGAGATAATTCCAGCCTGTGACCCGCAAAGCTGGTGGCATGATAACCATGGGGCTGGATATGTGCTTCTTTCCAGATGTTGTCCAGTGCGGGCAGGGAGACAAAGGTGTTTCAAAAGGAACTCTCTGTCCTGTTTGCCGGAGAACATCATGTGCCAACACCTCCCCGTCCTGGCACAGTCTCCCCTGGGCTGTCAGATGGGTCACTTCGCTGGAGTGCTGCGAATCAGGTCAGTCTGTTCCTCCCATTAACCCTGATTTCTGTCGTTGGCACCAGGCAGTAGCCCCAGGCCGTGGTGCCTCCCGAAGGCTGCCACTCACGCCAGGGCTACTGGGAACAGGAAGAGCCAGGCTCATTCTAAGGGTTCTCAACACATGGCCTCCTGAAATTTCCACAGAGGCGTCGTTCTGCCCTCTCTCCATTGGACCAGGAAACAGAAGCTTATTTGGCTGCGCACGCTGTTCCAATGACGAACACAGTTAGTCATGAGCTGGGATTTGAACCTGCATCTCTCGGACTCTAACATCCTAAGTTCTGTACTGCGTTGCAAATAAGACTTGGACTATGTTTTCATGGTCAGCACTTTAGTGGGTTTTCTGAGGGCCCCCGTTTTCAGGTTTTTCGTCAGTACTGACAAAGTATGCCTAGGTCCACCGTGCCCTGTGACATGCGTGTATGGTCAACCCTGGTGCCCCACCCTACTCCCCAGTCATAGCCCTGACACCAGGAATTGGTGCATTTTCCAAGACAAACCAAGAGGAGACTTTCTCTGGGATTTTTTTTTTTTTTTTAATCTGAAAAACAATGGAAGGGATTTAGCCGCAGGTCACGGTCCCACCAAGTGGAGAAGACTAGACAGACAAGGTTGACAACCCAGAGAGGTCACTAGGGACAGAAAGAGACTTTCAGTGACATTTGAGGCCCTGAGTATAACGTCTGATTAACAACCCTTATATTTCCTTCCCTTCACTTACGTAAACCAGTAGATGCCTTCTTTCACTCGAGCTGGTTTAGGTTTCAATCACCGTCACACACCATGCTGTGCCACTGGGTCTCCTAGAGCCAAGGGGAAGGGCCAAGAACAGTGGGTCTCAACCTTCCTAATGCCTCCACCCTTTCATACAGTTCATGCTGTGGTGAAACCGCCACCACCCCACACCAACCAAAAAATTATTTTCGTTGCTACTTCATAGCTGTCATTTTGCTAGGGTTAGGAATTGGGCCACCACTGTGAAAAAGGGTCATTTGACTCCCAAAGGGGTCATGACCCACACAGGTTGAGAACCGCCCCAGGGGTCCTCAAACTATGGCCTGAGGGCCACAGGTGGCCCACCGAGGACATTTATCCAGGCTGCCTGGTGTTTTTGCTGCTGCTGTCCTGCCTGGCTTCTGACTCATCCTGGCGCCTGGCATTGAATTTATTCGTAGTTGTTTTTTAAACTATAGTCCAGCTCTCCAGCTGTCTGAGGGACAGTGAACTGGCCCCCTGTCTAAAAATGTTGAGGTCCCCTGCCTGTGGTAAGTCATGGACTCTCTCTTGGCTGCTCAGAAAAGCAGAAGCACCCGGAAGAGCAGCAAGGAGTCCTGCGCCTGTGGTTCAATGCGGAGCGGGTGGGTTGGCGGCAAAGCTGCGGCCTTCGAGAAGAGACTTCAGTAATAAGAGGACTTAGCATCGGCACGTGATTAACATGGGAGACATGAGACTGGAAGAACTCCACAGCCTCCAGCTATTCCCAGGTGCCCTCAGCCGAGTAAGAAACACCCGTGGCAGCGCAGACGCCGGAGGAGTGAGTGACAGCAGGCTTGCCTGGCGCCCAGCGGCCTGTGGCTTCTAGGCTGGCGCCGCCCGTGTACTGGCACCGTGATAGAGGGGTGTTCTGTGGTCACGCAGTCCTTCTCCGGAACCGCTCATCCACCCGTTCCCCACACCCCTCCCCATCCTGCTCTCTGCTCTCCCTGCCGCCGAGTCCTGCTATTTTTGTCCTTGCATCCCTTGGCAGTTTTGCCGAGATTGGGATTATCTTCCTGGTTGGCCTCCAGCTCCTGTCCCGGTGTGGAGTTGAATGGACCTAGGTGGGAGAACGCCCTCCCTGGAGTGGCAGGAAAGAATACCTAACACGGATTAAAACAAACCCAAACATACAAGCAAGGACCCATGCGGGGGCAAATCAGTCCCTGTACATTAGGCTGATGAGGATTTCTCAGAGATTTAAGAAAAACAAACAGACCCTCCATAGGCTCCCATACTTAACGGAGATGGGGCTTATCTAGACATCTTCTGTACCATGCTTTCTGGACGAAGGGGCAGCCAGACATTGCAATGGGAGCAAGACTCGGACAGTGACCGGCAAGCCATCGCAGGGCACACTCTTCTAAGCCTGATCAAGACGTTGCGGTCTGACCATCGCACACTTGGCATGAAAGGCTCACCTGAAGCTGGTGAGACAGGATTGGAGTGGAAGAACTCAGCTGAACTATGTATAGCCTGAATCAAGGAGCCCTGGTGGCCTCGGGGGTTACCTGCCGGGCTGTCCTTCGAGAGAAAGAGGCAGTTTTCTACTCCTGTCAAGATCTACAGCCTCACAAACCCTGGGGAGCCCTTCTCCTGCCCTGTAGAGTCACTATGGGTCCGAATTCACCCAATGTCCCTGGGGTCAGTGGGTGATAAAAATCATCTGTTAAACGGCCACACTTGGGACTGCATGGAGTCTTAGGCTTGGGGGTCATTATGAGGAGCATAAGGTGATGAGCTTGTCAAAGTCTTACACTCTGTTCATGCGGCGTGGTAAGCTTTATCGTAATTCTAACCATCCTCAGACCTCACACACTACTCTTTCCACGAATGAAGACTCATCTCTAAACTCATGATATGAACCAACAAACCCTCTGGTGTTAATGGAAGATAAGATCACAGAATCTAGTTAGAAGTTGCCTTGCAGGTGTGGATTTCCACTTACAACCTTTGCAGGCTGGTTGAACACTCTGAAGTATGTAAACATGATCACGATACGCTACATGTCAACACACCCCTCCTGCAGTGTAGATAAAAACCAACAAATACATCTCTTGGTCTGTACTCAACTACTTAAAAATGCAATATGACTCATGTACGCTTTTGCCTCAGGAGCTTTGCAGAAACGGCTTTCTGTATGAGATGTGGTTATTCTCTTCTGATCTATTTGCCTGAGTGCAGGGAAGGAAAGTTCTTCTACCTAGAATCTTTGTAACTCCTTCCCAATGACGGAGTGGGATCATGACGGTCCTGTGTAGAAGACTTTAAACAGGCGATTGCTCAATTCTGCCATTCCATTGAATATTAAATCAGTCACTTTAAAAGCAGAGAGAATCCTACTACCATGGAAAGAGCTACAAGTGAAGTGTGCCTGAGACCATAAGACAGAGAAACAGCTGCAGCACTGAGACCATGCTTCTTGGTCTACAGAGACTACTGGATTTCTGGCCTACAGAACAAGTAAAGTTGAATGCCTTTAGGTAACAGACTGGCTTGCAGAGAGGAGTACCCTTTGGGTATTTTATCAGCATTGGAAGGATTTGTAACACACGCCCAAATAGGGCAGTGGTCAATGAGCCAAATAGCTAAGAGGCTGATGATCAGAAAGAGATGCGTGCCTGCTGAGAAGGAGAAGCACTGCAGTGGGCACAAGCACTGAATGCTTAATGCTGGGGACCTCTTAGCTTCTTTGATAAATTTCCATGATCCTATTTTCTATGAGTTCTTTGTAATCATTGCTAATGGATTATTGAATCTGGCAAAGAAGTCAACTGTGGTAGGAGGGATGGCTAGTGTCAGAATCAGGTTAAAAAAAGGAGGAGGAGGAGGAAAAGAAAATGGCTGGAGAATGGAGGTATGTCTGACCTCTGCCTCACCAGAATGATCTTTGGCCAATGAGGAGTTGGATTCTCCATCTCTTTTTGGGAAGATGTTGGATGGGGCCACCAAGCCACTTCCTCACCGAGTAAGTCTATTCACCTTCCAGGAGTTATTATTACTGTCGCTACCTCCAGTAATCCTTCCCAACTCTCCTGGAATCAAGGCTGAGATAAGACTTGAGCTTGCTCAAAATTTCCAACCTGTAATCTTGAAGGGTTCTTACCTGCTTTCTCTCCGTTCCCCTGCCAGGTACACTACTTCTTCCACCAGCTCTTTGGTGATGGATACTCATGTACCACCTTGTGTCACCTTCTTGCCATTAACGGTCATCTGGTACCAGATTCCCAGTGCTTGTATTCCTGTAGCACCAGGTGACACACCTGTCCATGTGTGGGTGCTCAGTTTGTTCGTCAAGTGAGATTTAACTGGAAGTGGAACAAGCGCGTTTTCCTTCTTCTATGCTCCCGACCCATATGTCGAAAGAGGAATTAGTCATTGAGAGAAGCAAAGAGATAGGGCCAATGAGAAAGGGTGGAAGCACAGTCCTGGAGAGAGCAGAAATTGTGGAATGACTGGACAGGAAACAAATAGAAAAACAGTTTCTGGGACTGAGCCCTGGTGGCGTAGTGGTTATGCGTGGGACTGCGGCCCACTGGGTTGGAGGTTCAAATCCAGCAGCAAGGCAGGGCCTCCTACTCCCACCACCAGAGGGCAGTGATGCCCCCCAAAACAAAACAAAACAAAACAAAAAAACATTTTCTGTTTGTTTTCTCTTTAAATGCTCCACATCCCTAATGAGTTTGCTCTTAAGGAAGCACTGGGGCTGGAGAAGAAGCAAGTATCTTGTGTGTTGGGCGGACCTCTGAGTGGTCCTGGAGGGATGAACACCATGGGGTGCTCTGCTCACCTGATGCTTCCCTAGGCCAGGAGTTGTGCCATTCCTAGTGGAGGGAAGGGCGGCAGGGTGCTGGCAGCCAGACAGAAGGTCCCCTTGGAGGATGCTGCTTGCATTTTGTGCACTGCAACCTGACTCCTTAGACGTGGACTTACCATTGGCCACAGCAATAGCAAACGGTGGTGAGATGTTGCGCTGCCTCTTTAAGCCCACACGAAGCTAGCTGGCTGGAGTTTCCAACAGCACAAAAGAGACTCAGCGGACACACTCAGATATGGGTCATTCATGCAGCAGTGTTCTGCCTGTGCAGTCCCAAATCTGTGCTTGTAAAATAAGACCTTCCCTGTCTCATTGAAGGAGCCCTGGAGGTGCAGTGATTACGAGTTGGGCTGCTAACTCCAAGGTCAGCTGTTCGAAACCACCAGATGCTGCTGTGGAGAAAGGTGAGGTTTTCTGCCCCTAGCACTGTAAAGAGTTACAGTCTGGGAAACCCGCAGGCGCAGTTCTACCCTGTCCTATGAGTTAACAGGGAGTTAACTGGGCCTATGAGTTAACAGGGAGTTTTGGGGTTTGTCCCATGAAACATTAATTACGTCTCAATTACATAAAGAGTGATGAAGGAAGAGAGAATGCTATAGAATATCAGCATCCAAAATATGTAAATTGATGGCTTGGGCATAGGTGGAAAATACTGTAAGTAAATGCGTGTGGTGCTTCAGGGCTCTAGGAAAGGAAACGGAGATTGGGGAGGGGAACTGAGTCCTCTTTCTCTTTGTATCTTTGGCCACCATCCATCTGGAGCTCCTCCCTCATTCTCTTTCCATCCCCAGAGCCACACACATCAACACCACGAAGTTACACCAAATTCTGGTGCCTCCACAGCAAGGTAGGAAACTTGGCCGGATGGAGCTGAAAACCAGAGTTCTGGGCAACTCTGAAGTTCTGAGTCTGAAGAATGCCTGGGCCAGCCTTCTGCTAGAGCTCTGGGTCACATGGGTGAACAAAGGGTCCCCTGCAACACTCCCAGGTATGAGCTCTCTGAGGAAGGTCACTACAGAAATGAAAGCAGCTGTGTCTGTGTGCTTTGCTCTGGGAAACTATGAAGGTGGCTAGAAATCGCCAGGGAACAGTCCACCGCCCTTGTAGTGGGGGGCACTCAGGTGTGTTCTAGAACTCAGTTTTTCTGACTTTAGAAAGGCAGTGGGGTAGTGGACTCTCTGGAGGAGCTCGTAGCAACACCCCAATCAATCATCCCATCACCATTCTGCAGCTTGCGCTCGACCCTTTCGTCCTAAGCGAGACCAGGTCAGGTTCGGTCCCCAAACAAATTAGGAGAACTCTTTTGGCATTCAGACTTTCAGGATTTGGGGACAAGAGATCATGACCCTGTAATAGCATTTTCCCGAGGCTGTTACTGCCCAGCTCAGCTTTTTTGTTGTTGCTACAATTTTCAGAATAAAGTTGGCCAGTTCCCAGTTGTGCTCCCCCACCCCACCCCCAGGAAGCCTCAGACTTCTTCTTTTCTTTCTTTCAAGTCCAGGTCATTTGTTTCTGGTGGGGTGCAGAATCATACTCCTCCCTATTCCCAACTGTCTGTCTCTGAGAACTGGCACCCCACGCTTTGACCACAATGGCCTTCTGCCTTGGTTTCTCCTGCCGCAGGCCTTGGGATCAGTGGTGGAGCTGTCCATAGGGAAGCGTGACCTGAGAGTGGGTCTAGAAAGTTGTGGGAATGCAGTGGGGGTTTGGTTGGAGGCCACACTGACCTTTAGAGTGGAAGACTATAGGGCCCCCACCTGCTCCTAGAAAGAAACAGTTGAAGATCGCAGATTGATATTTTGCCAGGGACTCAGCTCCAGTAACATGCCATAGGAAAGTGAGCCCCTATTCATATCACACTTTATGATGGTCACTTCGCAATCAATGTTCACGGAAGTGATAGTCAAGAGATCAAAAGACTCCGTGCATTAGGTAAATCTGCTGCCCAAGACCCCTTTGAAGTATTGAATGAGGAAGCCTGTACAAGAATCCATGCATTTGAATTGTGGTGCTGGCGAAGGATATGGAGAATACCGTGGCCTATTGAAAGGACAGAGAAATCCATCTTGCAAGAAGTGCAGCCAGAGTGCTCCTGAGAGGTGAGGGGGGTGGGATGACAAGGTTTCCTCTAACACCCAGTGGATATACTGTTGGAAGATTCTCCCTGGAGAAGGACATTATGCGTGATCAATGGAGGGCCAGGGAAAGAGAGGAAGGGCCTCCAGGCGACAGACTGACACAGAGGGTGCAACAAAGGGCTCAGACATAGATAGGAACAATTGTGAGAATGACACAGGACTGGGCAATGTTTCCTTCTGTCATGGGTCAGAACCAACACCCCGGCACCTTACAACAACAAAAACAACAACAACAGAACCGCAATTTCACACTTAGTCCTTCAAGGATGACAGTGGAAGAAGAACCTCTGTTTGGATAAAAGTGCCCAATTCTCAAAGTCCTTACTTGTGGGGAGTAGTTGCCTCTTTGATCTTCCTGCCGGGGGCGGGGGGGGGGGGCTGCTCATAATCCTTCTTTGTGTCTCATTCATCCAGTGGAACCAGTTGGGAGAACAGACTCCCTTGAACAGCAGCATTTACACTCCCAGAAGCTTGGGGTCCCCCTGCTGTGTGCCCCATAGAACTAATGACAACCCCTCTACCCCTGCACACTACCACCACCATCACCACCAAGCAATACTCTTTCTATCACCAAGAGGGGGAAGCGGCTGCTATATGTCTGTCTCCTCTGTGTCTATGTGCTTTATCCCCCTATCTCAGAGCATAACTCAGGAAGATTTGAAAACTCTAGCCTAACCCATTGGCATTGAGTCAATGAAGACTCTCAGTGTCCCTGAAGGGTGGAGTAAAACCTCTCCGGAGAGTGTCCAAGGTTGCCAGCATGATGGAAGTCAGCTGCCACATCTTTTGCCCCGAGGTGAAGTGGCTGGTGAGTTTGAACCAGTGACCTTTGTTTCACAGCCATGTACTTAACCATTGTGCCACTAAGGCTCCTTCACCACAGGCTAGAAGTCAAAAGATGTTTGTTGAAGGAATGAATAGATAAACTTTCTGTAAGATGCAGGAGTATCAAGAGGGAAAGCAGCCTCAGAGAGCTAGTTGGAACTATGGGATCCAGCTCACAAATGGACCATTCTTCCTCTCCTTCCTAACTCCAGGGCTGCCACCGTGTCTCCCCTTGCCTACCTAGTGGTCCTTCATCAGGAGATGACTTCTCAAGCTAGACTCATAGATGAAAGAATGCCAGGTACTTCTCCCAAGATGATCAGGGTCTATCCTCAAGGTTAACACTTCTGTCTGAAGTGCTCCATCGTGCTTGAGGGATAAAGTCTGAGACTCACAACCTCTCTGGGGGTGTGGTCTAACTCTGAGTCCAAAGAGCAAATAGCTTTCCCTTTCCCATGCCAGTGCTGCTCGGCTTCTCTTGGAAGGACTCTACGGAACAGTGGCAGGGAAGAATAGGTCATCAATCAGTGAAGAATGGGGTGCCAACCCCTTGAGTGCTCCACTGCAGATGGGAGGTTGGCAGTTTGAGCGCACACAGAAGCATCTCAAAAGGTGCTCTGGATATCTGCTTCTGAAAAAGTGTGGCCTTGAAAACCCCAGGGAGCAGTTCTCCGGTATCCAGGAGCCATCATGAGCTGATATGACCTTGCTAACAATCGACCACAATAGCCAAGAGGGTGGGAGGGGAGGAGATGGAGCATTCCTGTGGTGCTGTGGGTTTGGCGTTGGACTGGGGGGTGACCTAGGTTCTCTTGAGAAACAAACCAGTGATACTTGTATGTGTGTAGAAAGAGATTGGCACCACGAAATGGCTCACAGAGTTGTAGACGTGATTCCAGGCTGTGGGTCAGATGTAAACTGCAGACTTACCCCGATCTAAGTAGCTTCAGGGACTGACCAACAAGAGGCGAGAAGACCACAGACTGGCTGAATTTGTCTGATGATGGCAGGCAACATAGCAGGAGGTCGAGCAGCCAGATGCAGGATCCAGATGCAGCAGGAGAAGTGAGAGAGCATCCTTGCACTGCAGTCTAGACTAAGAGTAGGCCATACCCAGAATGGAACCTCTCGGAAGGAGGGGCTTCTCTACCCTGGCTTTCCCACAGCTGCATGGCTGTCTTATAGAAGACCACATTGTGGAGTGGATCACACCATGTTAGATCATCTCCTGGGAGAATCCTGACATGTCCTCCCCCCCGCCCCCTAAGTTGACATATAATCTTGTGGCTAACCACAAGGTCAACAGTTCAAACCCAACAGCTGCTCTGAGAGAGAAACATGAGACTCTCTGCTCCCATCAAGATTTAGTTTTGCCAAGAGCAATCTCCTCTGTCCTAAAAGGTATAAGATGGAATTGACTAGATGACAATGGGTTATGGAATGTATTTGCCTATGGCATGTCTACTATGGTGCCTTATTTTTAAAGAAGCTGTTTGGACATTGGCAGAAGCAAGAACAGATTGAAATAGGTTTCTAACTTTCCACCCTAGGGCACGAGGATTTTGCCCCGATGTCAATATGTGATCCAGTCATTGAGAGGAAGCCCATCTCAGTATATCACCATGATGTGGCCCACCTTCCTGCCTTGACCTCAGCTGCTCCTCAGATTCAGGGATGTGTACACTTTTCACCTTCTCAATGAGAACATATCTGCTTGGAAAGCAAAGAGTGGCATACTATTTGATAGGAAAAGACTGAATAGCAAGAGAGTAGTTTTTTTTTATTACCATCAAAGGAATATATTTTGCTGGAAGATAAAGATCTGCATGGATGAGTTCAGAGGTACACAGGTAATGGATTGCATCCTCAGTCATCCCACTAATGTCTGAGAGCAAAGAAGATCTTTTTCATTCTTTTTTGACTTTCCCATTTAATCAATAGTGACAGTAATAGTGGCACGTTCTGCTTAGGATGACTGACTGTGTGTGTTTTTATCGCAACCTGTCACTTTGTCCAACTGCAGCGAGTTTTCTACTGCTGGGATGTTGGAAGGTTTTGCCACCTGCATTTCAATGACTAGTGGGTTCACCCCTGGTGGACACATGTCAGCAAGGTGTCCAGCCTCCCAGATGAAGGCAAATGGGCCTGAGGGTCTTCTTCTGAGAATGAACTCACAGACACAGGATGCATCAGAACAGAGCATGGTCTGACCCCCTTGCTTCAGCCAGGTTATCAAGAGTGATCAATTGCTGGTGGAAGATGTTTGGAGGAAATAGAGACTAAGAAGGAGCCCTGGTGGGTTGTGGGTGATGTGGTTGATGTGTTAGACTGCTCACCACGAGATCAGCAGTTTGAAATCACCAAGATGAAGCTTTCTGCTCACCTAACGATTTACAGAAACCCAAAGAGGCGGTTCTCCTCTGTGCTCTCGGGCCATCTGAGACAGAAATGACTTGATGCCAGAGAGTTTGATTTGGTTAGAAAGGGGGAGCAGGCACAAGGAAAAGCCTCCGTGAGATGAGTTGGCACAGTAACTGCCGTGATGGGTGTGGCCATGTGGCTGCTCATGGGATTGATCAAGGCCTAGTTCCCTGTCATTCCAGTGTTTATGTGGTCACTATGAATCAGAGTCCATTTAATGACAGCTGCCTGTTTATCCATCAAATCTATGATCCAAGCAGAAACCCTTCAATGAGTGGAACAGAGTGCTAATACTCATTGCTCTAGCACAATGGGCTTAAGCTGAGATGAATGGGGTGGGGGACTCAAAAGATGTCCAAGAGAATCCTCAGTGCAAGAACATTTTCTTCTATTAAATTGGCATTCCTTGATGCTCACCTTCCTGACATGATCACTGAAGACAAATGTGTGCATGAGCAAAGGTGGTCAAGAAAGCTGATGGTGCCCAGCTATCAAAAGATGTAGTGTTTGGGGTCTTAAAGGCTTGAAAGTAAACAAGTAGCCATCTAGCTCAGAAGCAACAAAGCCCACATGGAAGAAGCACATCAGCTTTTGGGACCCTGAGGTATCAAAGGGATCAGTTAACAGACTTCAAGAGCTAAAAATCATAACATTGGGTGCTCACCTTTCTGATATGATCACTGATTACAAATGTGTGCATAAGCAGATGTGGTGAAGAAAGTTGGTGGTGCCCGACTATCAAAAGATATAGCATCTGGGGTCTTGAAGGCTTGAAAGTAAACAAGTGGCCATCCAGCTCAGAAGCAACAAAGCCCACAAGGAAGAAGCACACCAGCCTATGCGAACATGAGGTGTTAAAGGGATCCAGTATCAAGCATCAAAGAACTAAAATTATATCATTATAAATGAGGGGGAGTACAGATTGGGAACCCAAAGTCCATAAATAGGTGAAGTGACATCCTCGTCAAGGTACAGTATAGTAATATGCCACTTTCCTCTAGTTCTCAAATGTTTCCTCCTACCCACTATCATGATCGCAATTCTACCTGACAAATCCAGCTAGACCAGGGGATGTGCACTGGAGTCAGAATCATGGGGAATTTAGCATAGATGATCCCTTCGGGAGTGGTGATACCGGGGGATACCGGGAAGGTGGAGGGATGGTGGAGTAGAAAGGGGGAATCAATTTCAGGGGTCTCTATATAACCTCTTCTCTGGGGAAGTGAGTGAAGAGACACATTGGGCAGTGTACAATATGAAAAAGTAATAACAATTTGTAAATTATTAATGGTTCATGGGGGAGTGGGAGTGGGGAGTGAGGGGGAAAATGGGGAGCTAGTACTGGGGGCCTAAGTGGAGGGAGGATGTTTTGAGAGTGATGATGGCAACAAGTGTGCAATGTGGTCTGCATACAATTGATGTATTGATCAGTGTGGGAGTGGTATGAGCGCCTAATAAAATGATATACATCATATACTTCATATCTATATGAAGTCCAAGAAAAATGAAATGAGATAATGTAATTTTTCCATGAACATTTAAAAAATCCCTCATATGGTCACACTAATCATGGTGGAACTAGTGAATCAGGTCCAGGTTTCCATCCCTGCTCCACACATACTCATCATGTGACCACAGACACCCCTCCCCACCTCCAACATCCTTCTCTGCTTTGGGAAAGTCCTGCTTTTAGAAGGCTGTTGTGAGAATTAAATAAGATAGTAGAGGTGCCCCTTATAGAATCTTTCTGGAAAGGTCAAAGACTGCCTCCCCACACTTCATGTTTCCCACCATCTTCACACCCTTGGCCATGAATGACGGTAACACCTTGGGGAGGGGCTCACCTGCTCCCTTTGGCATACAGCAGTTACACTTCCTAGAATGCCCTCTACATCCAGATACCAGGACTCTCTCCCAATCAGATGACCCCCGAGAGAGCCCCATTCCAGAGACAGTAGCCCCAACATTCCCTTGGGCAACCAGGAAAAGCAGAATGGTACAGCTTTTCCTCCGACCTGCCTCTGTACACAGGGAGAGGACAAGAGGTTGACTTGATCTCAAAACTCTGAAGCCAGCACTCGGGTCTCCACAGGCTTCTTCACTCCAGCAGCTCAGCCTTGTTTGTGGAGATATCCCTGGGAACCAGGGACACTTGGCTACTGCCTACCTCAAAGGACACATCCCAGGAGAAGTGAACATCTCAAAAGACAGAGGTGGGGTTTCCAACAGGCAAGTTTCTGGCGAAGTTACACATTCCTGCTGGGCTCCTGTACTGCTCTCGCGACACCTGATCTTTTTCACGTACTCTGGACATCTGATTTGGGGACGAAGGCCAGGTGGGAGCTGGATGTTTTACTCTGGGAAAGAATAGGCTTTTGTTTGGATGAGATGTCTTTCCTGGCCTTGAAGAGTGTCTGGGGTCAGAGTGACCTATGTGGAGCCAAGAAGGACAGAAGTCAACCCTGGTAAGAAAGAGTTACAGGAGTAGAAAGCCTCCTCTTTGTCCTGTGGAATGGCGGGTGGTTTTTAATTGTTTACCTTGAGTGAGCCGCCCAATGCATTGCCTACTATTTCTCCAGCTGCGAAGTGGTTCAAAAAAGAAGAAGCCAGGGGAACCAGACTCAAAGTACCACTTTACCTATTTCAGGGTCTAACGTTTCTCCTTTGAAAACCAATGTCTTGAGTTATGGGACTGAAGGACCCCCATTAAAATGCAATTACCCTCAAGAGAAGTAGCATCTTCATTTAATACTTCCCAGAGAGCAAAGCCCTCTGAGAAGAGAGGGCCAGTCCTATAAAATGGTGATGCAGAGGCTGGAGGTCAGAGACTGGGGAAATCCCCAGAGGAGAGACAATTAAACAGGAGATATAGAAGGTCATTGGATTCCACTTTTATGTTCATAATCTGTGTATAATTTGGCATAGGGAACCCTGAATTCCTTGCTGAAAAAGTATAAGAAAACTCGGGGTGGGGGTGGTGGGCGACGCATATTTTCAGCATTTCTTTAGCTTAATTCAAAAGAACAAATTGGAAGGGGAAAGACCCGTTGATTTGAATGGGTAATTTAACAACACATAACAGGGAACCAGGCAAGAAAACAGCAAACAAAACAAAACTCACTACTATGGGTCCATTTGATGCCTCGCAGACCTCCTGGGCAGACTAGAACTGCCCTGGTGGATCTCTAAGGTTGCAACTCTTTCTCTTGAGGAGCTGCTGGGGGTTTCAAACTGCTGACCTTAGTTAGCAGCACAATGGGTAACCACCAGGCTCCTAAAAGGGAAATCCAGATGTCCTCTTCCCCAAAGATATGCCCATACCTTTGAACCTGCAAACGTGACCTCATTTGGACAAGGTATTTGTAATTCATTAAGGACCTGGATATGTGATCGTCCTGGATTATCTGGGTGGACCAGAGATCCAATGATAAATATCCATATAAGAGACAGAGGAAAAGAAGACACAATAGGAAGAGAAGGCAAATCCATGTGAAGACCGAGAGATTGGAGAGATATAGCCACAACCAAAGAATGCCAGGAGCCACCAGAAGCTGCAGGAGGCAGGAAAGTGGTTACCCCTAGAACTGTCAGAGGGAACATGACCTCGAAGACACCTTGATATTGGACTTCAGGGCTCTAGATTTGAGAGAAAAAGAGAGAGAGAGAGAGGATTTTGTTGTGAACCTTCAAGTTTGTGGCAACTTTTTCCATGATAATCATAGGAAACTTAACAGTAAATGGAGATATCATTTTTAGCAAATGCGTGTATACAACACAGAATGACTATCTCTGCGGCATAAAAAATCCAAGAAATTCAGCAAGAACAATGCAAGGAATCCTGAGCATAAACAAATAGTTCACAAACAATAAATTATAATGAGGCCGTGATTATGAGGACTACGAAAAGGAACAAGGTGTTCCCCAACGAAGCCAAAGTGTCTGGGTCAGTGTTTAGCACACAGTGAATAAATATTTGTTAAATGGTTGATCAATTAACATAAGAACAGGTCCCTATCGAGAGAGTTTTAGGAATAAAGATGAAATATTTTTGCCCTTAACTCTAGTAATGGTTTTTAAAAAGAACAATATCCAATGTAGGAAGAAAGACTTTGAGTGGCTAAGTGAAAAGTCAGCCATTCGAAACCACTAGCTGCTCCGAGGGAGAAAAACGAGGCTTTCTACACACCACAAAGGTTTAGAGTCTCAAAAACCCACAGGGGCAGTCCTTCCCCCTGCCCTGTCCCACATGGTCACTCTGAGTTAGCATCAACTTGATGGCCGCGAAATCTGTCTGTTTGTTTAATTCATCGCAATAAGAGCTGTTCTTGATTACCCTCTAGCTTCAAAACCACACAGTAATGTCACAAAACTATTTAATATCTATTAAATTTTCTTTGAAGTACATTTCGTACATTTATATATGTAAAGAATCCTTACCAGATATTCTATTTGGCAGAGAAATCTATTTCATACACTTGTCTATATACAGACTCTTCACCAGATATCCCATTAGGCAGAGAAACACAACTTCTCCTGGGTACTGGCTGGCAGGGAAGGGTCAGACTGGTCCAATCTATAACCAGTCCTGGGTACAGTGTAGGACTTGGCAGTGTGCCCTTCTATCATAGAGAAGGTTGAATTTGGCTGTTAACTTTAAGGTCCTCAGTTCAAACCCACCTGCTGTGGTTTAGGAGACAGATGAGCCTGTATGAACCCCAAAAGAGTTATAGCCTTGGAAAGTCTGTAAGTCAGGATAGTAATGGGTTTGGTTTATGCCTGGGTGGCGGCCAAAAAGAACACTATCCAATGAGTGTAGTAAAACAAATGTTCTCATGTAAATTACTGGTCATGTATATCAGTGTAAATCCATAGAAAAGTAATTCAGCAATAATATCCTTAATCTTCATGTGGTAGAGACTTTGAGTGCCCATGTCATCCTGACACAAAAGAGGATGACACTTTCCTACTTGACATTACCCATTCAAGTCAGGCAGGGCCACATAACTACCATATATGCTTGTGTATAAGTCGAGTTTTTCAGCACATTTTTGTTGTTGTTGTTGTTGTTGCAGTTTTTGTGATAAAATTAGGTACCACAGCCTACAGAAATTGAGAAAGGCCCTAGGCAATAGACTGTCAAAAAGGATCTACAATTTAAGAGGACACCTACGTCAACCTTAGCCTACTGCCTTTAGTTACCCTTAGGGTTTGAAAATTAACTCACTCCCATGATTCAATTTTCAACCTGGAAGATAAATCTAGAAAAGAATCAATAACACTAGGGAAGTGGACACATCTTAGCATAATGTCTGAGAAGAATTGGTCAATAACCAAAAGGGCAACATTTAATGAAGGTCAAAGGGTTAGGAAGGGTTCAGAAGGGTTAGGAAAGACAAAAAAATTCACAGGCAACAAGCGGATCCCAACCCAGAGAGACGCGACAGGGAAGAGTAGAACAGCCCCTGTGAGTTTCCGAGATTTTTCATCTTGACAGGAGTAGGCAGTCTGATCCTTCTCTGGTGGAGCTGTTGGTGGTTTTGAACTCCTGACCTTGCAATTAGCAGCCCAATGTGTAACACAGCACACCACCAGAAGGTTAGGAAAGAAGGAAGGCAAACAAGAAACAGTGTGGTAGTCACATAATCTGGTGCCAATTTGAGACTATTAGGAGCAAAGGGGTGGAGTTTAGCCTGTCAATCAGGTTGCAGCTTGATGACCTCATTTGGAGGCTCAACTGAGCTAAATAGTTTGCTGGAGGCTGGACACACACACTCTCTGCTAGACATTCCAGCTGATGAGCCACATGGAAGTACTCGGATAGAGCCAGAGCCCTGGAGCTGGAGGAGCCTCTTGGAGACTCACACCAGAGCTGAGATCTTTCCACTGCCACTGGATCCACAAGACTTACCACTCACTGGCCAGTGATCTTCCTGTATTCAGCATTATTGCATGGCTGTACGAGTCTAAAGAGGAAGTTATGAACTAGTATTGGACATGTGGGCTAATATTGGACTTATGGACTTGATATGGACTGGACTGGGATGCTTCTCCATAGACAACTGCTCTTTTATATAAAGCTCCTTTTTTACATATATAAAAAATTAGATGCCTCAGCTGATGTTCGGGTTGGCTTCTACTGGAGTGTATATGATAGTTTTGGCCCATGGGTTATGAGCAGAGGGGTGTGTGTCACTCCAAGAGCCTTCTTTTGAAGGTGCAGTCTAAGGGGAGATCCTGTCCAAGGGCCCAAAGACTGAAGAGTGTGAGGACATGAAGGACAGCCCCTCCAGGGAGTGGTCTTTGAACCCCTCGTGGCTGTCAAATGAGGGAGACGTGAACTTTCATTTTGTCAGGTTGTGGAGACCTTGGAGCTGTTTGTTACGGCAGCACACCTAGCCTATTCCAATTTAGTAATTCTTTAATGCACATCTATTGAGCTAAGCACATGAAACAGACCCTGAAATACCATTTATGAAGGACACAGCAAGTGTCCTAAATAGGGAAAAATACATTGATACCTCAAGACGCTCACTGTAAGGTTATTTTAAGATAAGCATGCCCATTATAGGATAGTGAATTGCTAAAGGAAACCGCAACACTTCATTGAGTGGATATCTATGAAGAAGATGTCATAACCTGGGGAAAGGTTTTAAGGCTGTCAAGCCCATCACTCCCTATGCATAAACATGCAAATATAGACACTTTTTCTTCTTTATTTCCTTCACAGTTGTGAATTTTTCCAAATATTTTGATATAAACTGGTATCAATTTCATCATAAAAAAAGAAACACTGCTTCTATCCTCATCATTCTTTCATTGTTTTAGAACAACAAAGAGGCCATTTTTATGATCTCAGTAGTAAGCTCTTTCTTTATCTGGGAAACCAACTTTCCACAATTGGTGGGAAATCTAACCGGTGAATCATCTTTATATTGTTTTTTTTTTTTTTTTACAACTTTTTGGTTGTGGCTGCTGATTGGTTGCTATAAAAGTACATGTGCTACAAAGGGAATGGCTACCCCGTGCTCTCTTTTAAAGGCCCGGCAAGCTACACAGTGACGATTTAAAATGGGGACCCACAATTCACAAGACCCCCTCTCTGCCTTGTGGACTCTGTTTTCCTCAACTGAACAGTGTGGGGTTAGGTGAAATGATCCCCAAGCCCCTGCCAAGCTCACCTCGTCGGCGATTTCATGTTCAGGCAGAATGAGAAGGCCCGACCTTCTGCAGCCAGCAGGGTCATTCAACCGGGTCTTGGGGGACATTTGTTCCATCAGTCAGTGAGCAGGTGTCTATGGAGACAACCTATTGATGCTCAAGGGGATTAATAATTTTTTCAAAGCCATTTTATTAGGAGTACATACAGATATCATATCATTCCATGGTTCAATCACATCCAGAAGTATTTCACAATAGCTCCAAACACTCCCTTTCTTCCTGAACTTCTTGACATCGGCTCCCTTTTGCTTCCCCCTGCCCCCAACCCTCTCCCCCGCACCGACACCCTTATTCAACTTGATGTCCCTCTAGATCCATCAATTCTGAGTTTCATATACTGAGAAACCGAAAACAGAAATTCAAGAGCGCGTTCCCCAACGATATAATACATTTGAGCTAGACTCCAATATGAACAAGCAAAAAAGGAAAAGATACAGAAAATATTGAGAACCAGATCAAGTTTAATGCGCAGGGGGGCGGGGGGGGGCGTCGAGGTGTCAGCATTCCAGTGAAGTTTATCACTGTGATCTTCTAGAGTCACCATCAAGAGGGGTTCTCACTTAAGAGTACAATCAGGACTGCGGTGGACTGCACCAGGCTAGCTTCTTGCTGCACCTTCTCCAGGAAGCTACTGTTTTACAACCTTCTGCATAGGATGACAAGTGTCAGAAACTGGAGGATTGATCTGAAAAATTTGTTGTGGTTAGTCTTTTTTTTTTATTATTATTTTATTAAAAAAGACATAGATTGCCAGGGAGCTCTGTGGAGATCTGTCCACTAGGAGGGGCCCTGCTGGTATCTGAAGTCGCTTCCAGCATCACAGCAACACCTAACGGCAAATGAGTGGTGGATTATTTCACACTGAGAAAACACCACACCATGCCCTAACCACTCCCTCCAAAATGTCCTAGCATCTTAGGAGTTAGGAATGCGATAAGAATGTCTATATATGGCAGTGTAAATGCTGAGGGAAAAAATGTGGCAGAGACAGCTAACTAAGAAATCTTGGCTAATTCTCCTGAGAGGCGCAGGGTGGGGGTGAGATAACAGGACCTGCAGTGCACAGGAAATGCCTGGCTAATATGACGTCCAAGCACACATGTGTGGGAAAATACACAGGCTCCCGGTGGAAAGATGACTTTCACATGCCCTCTCCCTAGTCTCACCCCTTTCCTAAGTGCGTCTGCAGGGGCTTTAGAAAAGCACGTTGGCACTTCCGGCCAGGACATTTTCACCAGCCTTTCTCATAGGCTGAGTTCTGCGTTCTTTGCAAACTGCTAACCCCCTCCCCCTGGACATCTTGTGTTGAAGTCATCCATTTTTCTCCAGGCTTCTCGGTTTCCAGAAGCCAGCCCAGCAGGTTTCATTTGCTAGCAACAGAAAGAGAGTGACGTTCCTGACTAAAACAAAACAAAAAACCCCCACTTTCATTGGCTTTTAATTTTACATAAAGTTATTCCTTGTCTGCCAGATGTTGGCAAGGCCAATCCAAGGAAAGGAGCTGAATCCTAATAGCGGCACTACAGCGATGGCCCAAACGACCTTGAGCAGCTCAAATGCTGGCAGTGTAAATGGGAAGAGGTCAAGGAAACAGCCCCGATGAGCTTCCACGACTCCACCAGCAGGTGCATGTTGGCACTGAGCCATGGGCAAATCTGTGGCCATTGTCCCATTCCCATGCTGCCCTCTCCA
Organism: Nesogale talazaci; assembly: GCA_004026705.1. Lineage (NCBI taxonomy): Eukaryota > Metazoa > Chordata > Mammalia > Afrosoricida > Tenrecidae > Nesogale > Nesogale talazaci. The sequence goes on from PVJH01017931.1 coordinate 29,201, forward strand.
GCCCACATGGGTGGCACAAGTGCCCTGGGACCTGGTGGATCAGGGTGGCTGTGGCAGCCTTGCCCTAACATGAATGTGTGTTTGTCAGAACTTTGTGTTCCTTGGTGGACCCTCAGGGACATTTCTTTCCAGAGACAAAAAAAGAATTAAAATTAAACTAAAACTCATTGCCTTTGAGTCAATTCGGACTCACTGCCCCCATGGGTTTTGTTTCTGGGACTAAGTATGGGAATAGGAGTAGAAAACACCATCTTTCTGCCCCGGAGTGGCCGGTGCTTTCGAACTTTGTGCTTCGCAGCCCACCAGGTCTCCTTCTCTCAGACAAAAACCCAAATTCGAATTACTGCCATCAAGTGGATTCCGACTCACAACAACCCAATAGGACAGCATAGAACTGCTTTTTCAAGACCTTAGCCTTTTTGTTTTTGTTTTTTTGAGCATTACTGCTCTCGTGGTGGGAGTAGGAGGACCAGCCTTGCTGCTGGATTTGAACTTCCAACCCAGTGGGCCACAGTCCTGCTCACAGCCACTATGCCACTGGGGCTCAGCCCAAGACCATAGCCTTTTATAGAATGTTATGACTTTCTCCCAATGAACGGCTGATGGTTTCAAACTGCTGCCATCAGAGGGATTGCGGCTGATAGCAGATAATGCTAGGGAAAAAGTTTGCTCGTATTTTATTAATTATACACATGACATTTGACCGTGTGGATCATAGCAAACTATGGGTAGCATAGAGGAAAATGGCAGTCCTGGCATACTTCATTGTGCTCTGATAGAACCTACACATAGACAAAGAACTAGGTATTCCTTGGAACAGAACAAAGGGATACTGGTGGACTTACAATAAAAACAGCTATGTGTCCAAGCCATAGCCTTTCACCAGACTTATTACATCTGTACATTGAGCAAACCATCTGAGAAGCTGAACTCTCTGAGGAAGAACACAGCATCAGGATGGTGAGAAGGTTCATTCGCCTGTACCATGGAGGTGACACAACCTTGCTAGCTGAGAGAGCAAAGAGGACTTGAAGCACTTATTGATAAAGATCAAAGATCTTCAGTACAGATTATACCTCAAAAGGAAGCCCAAATTCTCACAACTGGGTCAATAGATAACATCATGATAAATGGAGAAAAGATCAAAGCTGTCAAGAATTTTGATTACTAGGATCCACACACAACATTCACGGAAGCAGCAGTCAATTACTCAAATGGCCTATTGCACTGGGCAAATCTGCTGCAGAATCCCTCTCTCGTGTGAAAGAGCAAGGATGCCGCTCTGAGGACTAGGGAGTACCTGACCCAAGCCTTGATATTTTCAATCTCCTCATATGCATGTAAAAGCTAGACAAGAAAGAAGGAAAACTGGGAGAAACTGAGGCATTTGAGTTGTGGTGTCCGTGAAAAAAAATTAGGTCCACGAAGAACATCCAGATTAATGAGCAAATCAGTCTTAGTAAAAATATAACCAGAATGCTCCAGAGACACCAGGATGGTGATATTTTGACGCACTCATTTTGAAACAGCATTACAAGAGATCAGTGTCTGGAAAAGCCGTTGGGGTTGGTAGAAAGTCGGTCAAATTGAGAGAACCCCTCCTTGAGCTGTTAGATCGTCAAACGAGATGGCTCTTAGCCAAAGCAATGAACTGAAACCTGTCCACCATCATGAAGATGGTGAGGAGCAAGCAAAGTTTTGACCCCTTGCACAGAGTCACAGCCACCTGACTGGCACCTGGAAATAATGCCTCTTTGAGAAAATGGCCTTGGAAGTGACTTCACCCATCACCCAATTTACTAGTAAGAGCATTACCTAAAAAGAACAACACATATTGTACACTTTCTTGGGGTCACATGCCTTGAGGTCACGGGACATTCAGCCTTTTCCCTCTCTCTTTCAGAGGAGGTCCCTTGAGGGAAATCTTAAAGGAAGAGACGGACGATGGAACCCAGGTCCAGTTCCCAAAGCAGTAGCCATTCAACTGTGAAGCCTGTAAGGACTGGCTTATGCGAAGCTCATTTTTATGACTACCTTGTTTTATTTAGACGGAGTTAGTCAGATGACATAGTGGTCACATGTTGGGCTGCGATCTGCGAGGTGGGCACTTTGAAACCACCAGCAGTTCCTTGGTAGAAAGACGAGGCTTTCTACTCTCGCAAATAGTTCACAGTCTCTGAAACCCACAGAGGGCCGCTCTGGGTCAGCATCAACTCGATGGTGGGGAGGTTTGTTTGAAGCACCACTCAGGTTTGGCAGCTCCTCTAACAGGTCTATCAGTCAGCCAGGAGTTTGCCAAGTGGAGACCAAGTTCTTGACAATGGCCTGTTGACGGTATTTGAGGCTATTAAATCTTGTAAGTGTAGAATAGAAAATGTCATAATGTTACCGGTGGAAAATAGAATGGGAAGACAGCATATTGGGAAATGAAGCAAGAGGGACTTCTTCATTACTTCTATCTGGGTTTTATGTTATCGTAAAAAGTACCTGGCTACTAAGGTTGGTTTTATGTACACCTAGTCTATAACTACCTAAGCACTCCACTGGGCTAGAATTTAATCAAATATCTTGGTTTCTAGTTAGCAGATTTGTGACAAGCATCCGTGATAAAGAGAGGAAGAAGAAAAAAATCACCACCTGAAGTATTCCCACTTTAGATTTAATAAATACTCCCGTCTCAAAATCAGCTTGGAAGAAGGAGTTCTTTGATGGAAACCAGGGAATGAGTTCTCTCACTTCCTATTTTTCAACTTACTTAGACAACACACGCTTACGATTGGGGACTCTTGGCATTAAAGTTGAAGTTTCAAAGCATCAGAACTCATTTTCTGAGGTGATATTGGGAACAACATCACACCAATTTAATGAGTTTTTCCCACTATCAATAAAAGTTGGCTGAAACATTTCCCGCCTTTCTTTACACTGATACCTTGCCCAACTTTATATTTCTATTCAAATCTATCAAGTTTCCAGTGAAGTTCTCCTTCCCAAATGATGAGAAAATTTTTAAAGTGAAATTAAGGCACATGACTTTGACCATGGGAGGAAGAGTGGGTCCCCTGACATCCTTTCACTGGGACTTACCTGAATCATCGACAACAAAACAAGCCCTGTGTTTTTATATCTGTTATTTTCTTTATCTCCTGTGAGGACAGATTGAAGTTGAGAGTCTTTGGGAGAAGGCAGAAGGGGCTCTTGTAAAAAGAAATGAATTCTTTGAAAACACAGTTGGAGTCCTCTGTCAGCCTAGCAGGGTCTTTAACCTGCATTTCCTGACTCTGAAAAAGAACAGTGGAGAGTTCAGATGAAGGGACACTGGCTGCCCTGATAAATTCTTCCTCCCATTACACTTGCACCACACTGTACTTCTTCTTGACCCTCACATCACCCACTGGGGCCTACTGGGCTTCCCTCACTCTCTGAGTAAATGGGTCAGGTTGTTCCTCCCACCCTCCACAGAGCTCTGTTCCTCAGTGACACATACTCACTCACAGCTCTGTATATGTGGGAGGGTGTCATGAACATCGATAAGCATCTTGAGGGTTTTGTTCACGGCTCTTTTCCAGTGCCCCCCACAGGACCAGCTGCTGAGAAGGCGCTCCGAGAATATCCCACCAGGCGCGTCCGTTTGTCCTACCAGGTGGCTCACGCACTGCTGTGATGCTGGAAACGATGGCCCCAGAATTTCCTGTCCCTGCAGGGTCACCCATGGTGAACTCATTTCGGCAGATCTTACAGATTAACAGCTGAACAGACAAGGAGATCCGTTTCGCGAGATCAACCACTGAAATAGCAGAAAAGCACCGTCTGATGGAGTACACCGCAAGAGGAGCCCCTCAGGTTGGAAGGCACTCAAAAACAAAGGCTAAAGAGGAGGGCCCTCGGCGAGAAGGACCGACGACGCAGTGACTGCAACAATGGACTCCAGCAGGGTGGCCCGGGACTGGGCAGTGTCTCCTCCTTTAGTTCACAGGGTTCATAGAACAGGGCTGGTTCCACGGCTCCTACAACAGCCATTGACAAAAAAGCAAGCTCACTGCCATTGAGAAGGTTCTGACTCACAGGGGCCCTGTAGGACCGAGGCGACTTGCCCCCGTGGGTTTCAGAGACTGGAACTCTTTGCAGGAGTACAAAGTCTCCTTTTTCTCCCAAGGGGTGACCGGTGGTTTCAAACTGCCGAGCTTGTGGTTAGCAGTCCAAAGGGTAACCTCTACACAGTCAAGCATCTTTCTAACAACACAGCACCGAGACTAGACAGTGCTGTGGTAAAGGTTGTGGATGCACACCAGTATGTGTTCTGGGAACCCATGACGTAGTCAATATTTTTCACTAGCACTGTGATTTAAACACAGAAATTCTTTGATGCTCTTTACTCATTGGTCAGCTGGCACGGTGCATGTGGTGACTGAAAATGCAAGGCTTGTGTTAGGTACACTTCAGTCCCCAAGGTGATAGCTTTCCTTTTAAACTCTTTTTTAAAAAAATCACTTTATTGGGGGCTTGTACAACTTTTATCACAACCCACACACCCATCCATTGGGTCATTCACATTTGTGGCTAATAATTCTCAAAACATTGTCTTTCTACTTGAGCCCTTGGTATCAGCTGCTCATTTTCAGTAAGTTCAGTAATTATCATATTACTGATAATTTATAAATTATTATTATTTTGTCATGTCTTTCTCTATCTGATGTCTCCCTTCACCCACTTTTCTGTTGTCTGTCCTCCTGGGAGGGGGTTATATGTAGATCCTTATGATCAGTTTTCTCTTTCTTCCCCCTCCTTCCCCTTATCTCTTGGTATCACTATTCTCATTATTGATCCTGAGGGGTTATCTGTCCTGGATTCTCTGTGTTTCCAGCTCTTATCTGTACCAATGTACATCCTCTGATCTAGCGGGATTTGTAAGGTAGAATTGGGGTCATGACAGTGGGCAGGGAGCAAGCAGGAGTTGGGGGAGAAGAAGCATTAAAGAACTAGGGGGAAAGTGTCTGTTTCTTCAGTGCCATACAGTACCTGACTGGTTCATCTCTTCCTTGTGTCCCTTTGCAGCCATTTTTTCCAATTCAAGGCTTCACGGGATTTCCACGGACATCAAGTATTAATCCAAATAAATGAAATCCTTGACAATTCCAATCTTTGCTCCATTTATCATGATCCAGTTGTGAGGATTTTGTAGTCTTTGAGCTCTCTCAGTAAGTGCTTCATTTTAAGCAAGCAAACTTGTGTCATTACCTGATTTCAAGTTATTAATTAATGGCCCTCCAATCCTGATGCTGCAGTCATCTTTATATAGCCCAGCTTCTTGTATTATTTTCCCAGCATGTAGAATTGACAAGTATGGTGAAAGGCTACAGCCCTCATGCATGCTTGCCCTTCCTGATTTAAAACCATACAGTATCTTCTTGTTTTGTTTCAATGATGACCTCTGTGTCTACACACAGGTTCCAATAAGCACACAGAAGTTTTCTGGAATTTTCACTGTTCGTGCTGCTATCCTTCATGTTGTTATGATCTATACTGTTAAATGCCTTTGCATAGCCAATAAAATATAGGTAAACATCATTCTGTTATTTTCAGGCAAGATCCATTTGACATCCGTAAAAGCCTTCATTTCATGTCCTCTTCGGAATACAGCTTGAATTTTTGGCAGGTTCTTGTCAATATACTGTTACACCATTGTTTACCCAGCAAAATTGTCCATGTGTGTGATACTAATGATATGTTAGAATCTTTCCACATTCTGTTGAACCAACTTTCTTTGAAATATAAAGGTAAAAATGTGGGTTTCTTCCAGTCAGTTGGCCAACCCTGCAACTGTTAATTGAAATCTTTTGATTGACATCCCATCAATTCCTGAAGCCCCCTGTTTCACCAATATCTTCCATACAGCTAGATCTTCTTCTGCAATACCATCGATTCTTGATCGCACATTGCCTCCTAAAATGGTTGAAAGCTGATTTTCTTTGATGCGTCCTCTGTGTTCTTTTGATGCTTCCTGCAGCATTTAATAATTAGCCCCCAAAAGTCTTAAATACTGAAATCCACTCTGGAATTTTTCTTCAGTTTGTTCAGTTTGAGATACACTAAGCATGTGCTTCCTTTGGGGTTTTGGAATTCCAGCTCTTGGCACATGCCATTCAAAACTCGACTCTGCCCTCTTAAGCCACCCTTTGCAATCCCTTTTCAGCTCTTCACTTCATTGATTCTTCATTTGCTTTATCTACCACAGCATCAACAGCAACTTTTAGAGTCTCTTCTGACATCGATTTTGGTGTTTTTCTTCTTTCCTTTGTAATGACGTTTAGTTTTGTTATTTCATATAGGTTCATGCCCAATGAGTCAACTCTATTCTTCCTGGTCTGTCTTCGTCTGGAAGCTTCACTGATATCTGTCCATTCTGAGTGACTCTGCTTGTATTTGAAATACCAGTGATATTACTTCATTTGCCAAGTTTCTTGGTATGTTTCTCAGGAGGGTGGGAAGAGGTGAGGCGTGTTTTGGCCATTAGCCACTTCCGCATGTTATGAGAAATTGAAAGTTGGGATTCACGCCTGCTCTCTAAGAAATGGCTCTGTCTGATTCGCTTTCTATCTCTACCACACAGCCCTGATCAGGGCTCTCTCTCGCCCCATTTCCTTCAGGAGCACAATGCAGAGCGATTGACATGTTCTCTGCCCTTTGCCAAACAGCTTACATTTATATTACAGCATTATACCCAACGACCCCATGCTAACTTGCTTTCTCTTACACCTGTAGATCTGGCCTAGAGCTGGCCTGAATCTCACATCTCCTGTATGTTGGGGCAGCATCTTTAGGAGGGTCTGGTTATTGTTCATCTCCCTTCTTGACAGCACAGTGACTGTCTAGCACCTTGCGAAGTATGTCGCACTGTTAGCTATTGCTACTGAAGAATATTTATTGCAGGGGTGCTCAATAGGTTGATAATGGTCTACTAGTTGATCACACATGTAGTGTGGGTAGATCACATGGCATTAAAAAATAGACATAAACCTATCATCAATCCCGTCACTTACTTGATATACAGCGCAGCCCATGAGATGCAATCTTAGGTGTCAAATGCATGCGCAAACAACTGCACTAAATGCAGCAAAACTGACAAGCTAAGTTATCGCCAATATTTAGACCTTGGTTTCTTTGTCTTAAACATAAGAAAGGGCATTTAAATCAGTGGGGGAGCTGGACTAAGTAGGAAGCAAAAACATATCACTTTCATACAGAATGGGAAATTTTGACATGACAAATCGACATTCAGCTAAAGTCCAGAGTGCATGAACAGTTCTGGAACTTACAGAGGGAAAGTACCCACACATGAGAAAATGTGCTATCTCCTTGACTGCATGATTCGGCTCTACTTATTTATGTGGTTCAGCCTTTTCCCACATAAAGATTATTCATTCCCAGTACTGTCCATCATGACTGATGATCATTTGGAAGTGTGCTTGAGACTGGCTGTCAGCAGTTACTGTCCGGACTATGCATCCCTGGCTCATTCCATTCAGTGCAAGTTATCAGAGTAAACACATGTAATGATAAAAAAATGTACACAGTTAATTGTGTTGTGTTGTGCAATAAGGATAAATGCAGGTATGCAAGGTACATAAGCATCCATTGTACATATAAAGAATTCTCAATGCATTTATGAATAAATGTAATAGATAAAATATATATGTTATGCATTTTTGTAGTTGGTAGATCATTTTGACTTGTTCATAAGTATCTCACATCCTGAAAAAGTGTGAGCACCCTTGATTTATTGAGTACACTGTATTAGACACTCAGGTTGGGGACATGCAAGACACAATTTATGCCTCTAAACGGTCCCCTCCTCATATCAAGGTGGATAAACTATGGAGAGGGAAAAGCCCAAAATATAAAACCTCATACCAGAACAAAATGTGAATGCCTCTTAACCTGAACAGCCTCAGGAGAGATAGTCAGGGCTGCTGGGATCCAACTGGGGATGTGAGGAGGATGTTGAAGTTTTCCTAGAGGATGGAGGTGGTCCCCCATGGAGTCCAGGAGATGTGAAGGTATTTCCCATCAGGACCTCTATTCTCAGAGCCTTCCAAAGTCACCAGCAGGTGGGAGTGGTGTAGCCATCTCCGAACTGTGATCCCTGGGAGTTGTTGCTATGGGTCAGGTCTGATAACATCCAGGAACCCGTGTATGGCTGCTGGGAAACAGGGCTGCCTAGTTTATAAGCGTGATCTGTAGTGGCTGTATTTCATCACTTAGCTGCACCGCCCTTGATGTACTGATTTTTCCCATGGGGTTTTTAGGTTGATTCTTGATGTTTCTCAACTCCTAATGCACTAAGGCAGAGTGGTAGTAAGTATGAATTAGACTGTCAGAGAAGTTTTGGGTTGGAGGTCCCTGTAGGCCAGATCCTAGTGCTGTCTGTGATCCTGGGTGCTCAGAAGAAAAACCTGGTTATCTGCTTCTGAAAAAAAGCACAGCTCTACTGTGACATATCTGAGTCATGAAGTATAGATCGAACTTCTTAATACATGCCAGATACTGTTCTGAAAGCATTACAGTTGAATGCACATGATTCCTCACCATTAAAACCAGGTGCAGTGGAGTGGAGGATGGATGGTGGCTGTGTGTGTGTATCACAGGAGAACTGGCTGGATTTTCACAGATCCACGGCCCAGCCTTCTGATGCTCAAGTCTATGTCAGTAAGACATTATTGTCACAGGTATCTTCATGTTCCATGTAAACAAGTACTTCAAGAACATGCCTGAGGTTGCTAGTCAGAACAAGCGCCCACATTGTGTATTGGTGGGCAGGTCTCTGAGCCACTTTGTCACCACCCTCTGGTTGGCCCAAGCCCTGGTGGTGCAGTGGTTATGCACCGGGTTGTGAACCCCAAGGTCAGTAGTTCGAAACTACCAACTGCTCTGCTGGAAGAAGACCAGGCTTTCTAATCCAGTCACGATTTATAGTCTGGGAATGCCGCAGGGCAATGCTACCCTGTCTTAAAGGGCTGCTCAGAGCTGGAAGGGGCCTGATGGCAGTGGGTGATTGAGTCTGCTCGGTCAGGTTCCAGACACAGGGCAAGCTCCTCGTAAGTGCCAGCTGCTATTGCTGCTATTATTCTTATGCTATTAGTGGCCTGCTGACAGGATAGCTGTGCTGCTGAGGAGACTCTGAGCCATTTCAGGGTTGTTGTGGTTTGTTTGCAGGTGTTGGCAAAAGCAAGGATATGACTTACAACAAATGCCAAATCCAACCAAACTCACTATCATCAAAGAAGATTCCTATTGAGAGTAACCCTGTGGGACAGGCTAGAGCTGCCCCTGAGGGCTTCTGAGACTGTACATCCTTACGGGAATAGGCGGCTCTTCGTAATTCTTTGGGGAGAGAGCTGTTGGCTTTGAACGACTGGCCACGTGATTGGCAGCCTGATGCAACCCACTGTGCCACCAGGGCTCCCACAACAAAGGTCGGGTGTTTTACATGTTTTGCACAAACCAACGATCATTGGAAAAACACAGTAGCACTACATCTCCGCAAATAAAGGGAAGTCCCTGACTGAGGTTTCTACGTGGGGCTGCTCTGAAACACTCCCCTCGCCCCATGTACACGATGGACTATGAATCAGCAGGGCTGGTTTAAGGGACAGAACATGGGAGAGATTGGCAGGGCACGGTTCACATAGAGTAAATGCTGACTGTTCTGGGCATAAATCGGAACATTCTGCCATCCCGGAAACAATGCTGCCATTTAATTACAAAAACACTTCCATTGAGCAGGCTATTATTTAAGGTTTGGAACAGGTGGCCATCCTATTTGTTCTTGGGTACAAAGCTAAAAACCTCCCATCACCTCCTTCCACCCTTTTCAAACAAATGTGTAGAATTGAAAGTAGTGATTATTGATTGGGTGCATCTTATGTACAAAGTCTTGTGCTTTGGGCTGGAACCGAGGTAGCAGCATCAACGAAAGCCACGGGCCAAGCACACAGGGAGGGGCCTTGAGGATGTGGTGTGGTCAGTGTTGGGCTGCTAATTGGAAGGCTGGCAGTTCAACATCGCCAGCCACTTTGTGGGAGGGGGAAGAGGCAGTCAGTGCGCTTCCATTAAGACTCAGAGCCTCAAAAGCCCTACAGAGTTGTCCGTCTGTTCTGTAGGGTCAAGATGGGTCAGAATAGCACACCTATCCTGCACCAGGGAAGATCGAGTACTTCAGAGAGACCATGCTTATTTAGGTCGGTGTCATAGCATCATGAGGAGCCGTGGCTGCGTCGTCATTACATGTTGGGTTGCTAGCCATAAGGTCAACAGTTTGAAACCACCAGCTACTCCTTGGGAGCATAATGGGGCTTTCTACTCCCAGAGAGTGTGACAGTCTCAGCAATTCAGCCTCAGCTGGATGGCAGCGAGTTTGGTTTTGGTGTTGAATATCACCATCACCATTCTATAGCTGTGGAAACTGAGGCTCTAAGAGGCTGTCTCTCATATTCTAGGTCAGCCAGACTTCTGTTAGGATCCTGCTCCTGTTGAAATTGTCCATGTCATTTCTAAGGTTCTTTTTTTAAAAAAATAATTTTATTGGGGGCTCTTCCAGATACTACAACATTCAGTACATCATTTGTATCAAGCACATTTGCACACATGCTGCCACATACATTTCCAAACATTTTCCACTTGAGCCCTTGGTACAAGCTCCTCTTTAAAAGGTCTTACTTCCTCTTTACTAAAGGAGTAGTGATTTTAAAATAACAATATTTAATATAATTAAATAATGATATTTAATAGGAACTATAATTAATAGGAACTATAATTAATTAACTATAATATAATTAAATAATGATATTTAATAGTAACTATAATTAATAGGATGGTGGGGTGGGAACAAAGTGGCACTGATATCACAGAATACAAGAAGAAAGAAAATGTTTTGAAAATGATGGTGGCAGCAATTGTACAATCATGCTTGATCGAATTGAACTATGAATGGTTAATTCATATCTGTAAGAGCACCCAATAAAATGGGGGAAAAGTGGAAGTTTGTCTTCTAAAGGATACCGTGTGACTTCTAGGTCTCTGCCATTTAGAGAAGTTTGTAATGGAAACTAGACATATGTTGTTGAGTGAACATATAAAACAGCACTAAGATCAAGAAATGGGTTTGGGTTTCTGCTTCAGAGATGTGTTCCTAAGAATGAATTCAGCCATCTAACCTCTAGCATCCTGCGAGCATCTTCATTATGCAGAGTAGGAATCTGCAGCAGGACCCCGTAGTAATTCCAGCCCTGCTTCTTTGAGACCCAGGATAAATGACCTAATCCTTTCTGGAAACAGAAGAATTATGATGATAAAAGCACAAGCCCCCTTTAGCTCCGGATCCTGTATAAGAATTACATTTAGGGGCTTGAATCATTCCACACAGCACTGTGTCTTTGTCAACCCAAGTCCTCTTTCTATTTAATTTTCATCTGTAGCTTTGTCAAGAGAACTTAATCAGATTATAATCTTGTCACAAGCCCTTTCTGCGATTGTCCACGGGGCAGGCAGCGCAGGCTCCCAGGCCACTTGTGAGGCGTGCAGACGCATCTCTGTGTGTCGGCGGTTTCTGTTGTTGCCTCTCTGTTTCTTCTTCCTTATCTACCATCCTTGTCGCCTTGGGGCCTCACACTCGTCAGCCCCTGGGTGAGGCAGGCAGTGGTCACCCTCAGCTGCTGGCCCAAAGATTGGATGAAAGTTCTGATGACTTTCTTGTGAAAAACCAGTCCGGGAAAAGTGTCCTCTAGTTCCCATGGGTCAGCGTGAGCAGAATGGATCTTGAGAGCCACAGGGAGACAATTAGAAAAGGTGCTTAAAAAATCATTTTATTGGGGGCTGGTACAACTCCTATCACAATCCATACATCAACCGAATCAGGCATGTTTGTACACATGTTGCCCTCACTCTTCTCTAGACATTTGTTTTCTATTGAGTCTTTGGTATCAGCCTTTATCGGTCCTTTATATCCCCCCCCCCCCACTCTCATACTCCCCTGATAGATTGTACGTTGTTACTATTTTCATCTCTTGCACAGACCACTCTCTCCCTTTCCCCATGTTTTCTGTGGTTCATCCCCCTGTAGAGGGGGGCATGGTTCGGGGAGGGAGGATAAAGGGGAGCTGATATCAAGGAATTCAATAAAAAAGAAAATGTATTGAAACGGATTGTGGTAGCAATTGTACAAGGTTGCTTGATGTGATTGAATTATGGACTATTAATAATATGGCTGTAAGAACTCGCAATAAAATAATTAAAAAGAAGGTTGGTGGTTACCCAACCTTCACAGCTTCTCTGTATGAGGAACCACTTTTTCCTTGAGGGGTTCAGCTGCCCCCCACCCCCATGCCCAGCTCTCTCTCTAACTGCTCTGCAGCTCCTTGGCAACAGTAGCGGGGTCTGACTCTGAGCAGAGCCGGGGTTCTCGGGGTTCTGGTGGTAAGCGACTCACCCTTAAGACACCCGAGTGAGCGCTGCCGTTCGGGACAGTGGTTAGAGAGAGCGGCCCTGGCTGTCGCGGTGGAGAGCTTCGGTGCCCCATCAACAGGTGGGCTCCATTCACTCACCAACAAGGTGGCGGGAGTGGCCCGTCTGTGTGTCCCGGGGTCACGCTCTCCCCCGTGTCCAGAGGCAGAAACAATTTCTCACCACTGGCTCTGGAACCTCGTCCAGAAAAATAAGGAACAGCCTCCAGGTGCTCGTCACAGTCAAGCTAATGAGCATTCTTTCCCCCCTCTAAATCCTATTAAAAATAACACGCATGAGTAATTGGTTTCTTAAACAATGTCCTAGGAGAGACCAGAAACAGCTCCTTACCTGACCCTACACACTATAGCAGTCTCCATGTTTTTATTTTTTATTTTTTATTTTTATTAAAGCCTTACAGAGTGGGCATTAAAAAGTTCCAGAAGCCTTGTGGCGGGGCGCTGTCCGGTTGCCTCGGATTCACTGCGACCCTCTGCGCAGCAGAAGGAAAAACCACCGCCGGGTCCCGCGGAGTCTTGGCGATTCTCGCAGCCGTGCCATCGATTTCCTTGGGGTCGTCCTCTTTGTCCCTGGCTCTCTCAGCATGGCGCCATTCTCTAGAGACTGGTCTCTCCGGATAAAACGTCCCAGGAATGGAAGTAGTCTTGCCACCTGCACTTCTTTGGAGCATTCTTGCTCGAGCTCTTCCAAGACGGATCCGCCAGCCGTCCGGGGTAGATTCAGTTTCGCAGCCAACACTGTAATTCAAATGCGTCAGTTCTCCTTCGGCCTCCGTCCAGAATGGCCTGCATACAAGACCACTGAAAATGCCATCGCTGGTGGAAGGTGTACCTCATCTGAGAATTAATATCGGGCTGAACAACTTCTTACTGCCCAGACAATGCAAACGAGAGGCAACAAAATATGCCCTCAGACGTATCTTCAGGCTAGGAGCCATGCATTTTGTATTTCTTTTCAAAAGCACCAAAAAAGAGGAGAAGAACCCTGAAAAGCAAGAGCAGTTTTTTTTTTATTTTAATGATTCACACAGTGATTCTAATAATTCTACCAAAGGGCTCAGCGAAGGATTCATTTCTGGGGCTTGCTATCACACCTCACCACATATTTGACAACTTGAAATGACAGAAACATTCTTTACCGTCGGGGTCCTCAAACCATGGTCCCATGGGCCACCTGCGGCCTGCCGAGGACATTTAGTCCGTCCACTGGGCGTTTTTGCCATCACTTAGCAGCCCACTCATCCCCGGCCTGCAGTGAATTTGTTCATAGTTGTTTTTTTTTAAACTATAGTCCAGCCCTCCAACGGTCTGAGAGACAGTGAACTGGCCCCCTGTTTAAAATGTTTGAGGACCCTGCTGTACAGTTTCTGGAGGCTAGAAATTGGCATCACAGAGCTAAAATCAAGGTCTCAACAGGGTCTTTTTTCCCTGGGGCTCCAGGGGAGCACCTATTATTTCTCTTCTGCAGCTTCTGTGGGCTGTTCACATTCTTGGACTTGTGGGGGCTTCATTCCAGTCTTTGCCTCCATCTTCACCTTCACGATTCTCTCCTCTTTAGACACAGCTCCCTCTTGGAAGATTACATTGATAAGAATCCTATTTAGGGCCTCCTCAGATAATCTAGGACAATCTCTCTCATCTCGAAATCCTTCATAGTATCTGTTAAACATTTAGACTGTGGATCTGTTTGGGGGGGGGTATATGTGTCCATTACAGCTAAACACCAATGGCCTAACATAATGAAAACATGCGAGAAGATGCCGGTGAGAAGTCACCCCTGTGGTCCCAGGCCTCCACATCTCATCGTCGATTATGATTCCTCAACAGTATCGATGATGGTGAAAGTTCATGTCGCCAACACCTGCCACAGGCTGGCTCCTGTGTCAATTCCCAGATCCGACCCCATGGAATTGGAGGAACTTTGGTGGAGTCGTAGATGATGAGTTGGAATGCCAACTTCACTGTCAGTGATTCAAATCCACCAGGGGCTCCCAGGGGAAAAGAGGAGGCTTTCTATTCCTGCAGAAATGGACAGTCTCCAATCCCCTCCCCCCCCCCCCCGGGGGCAGTTCAGCTTTGTCTCACAGGGTCACAGTGATCAGGGAGGACACGATGGCAGGGGGTCCACCCACGGTTTGGAGGAAGAATTGTCCTTTTCTCTTTATAAAGAGGGGGGAGCTGAGGAGGCTTCATCCAGTTTAAGAAAGAGGCAGTATCAAGATTCAAAACAGCATGGCGGTGTACCCTGGCTCCACGGAAGAGGGTGTCTGAGAGGCAGGAGTTTGTACCACTGCTCTCAGCTTTCCTAGAAACTGCCAGTGGCCAAGCTGGACTACGGACTCAGTGCCCATAGAGTCCCACATCACTTTTTCTGTGACTTTTCACCAACTCTTCGGCTGAGGGGGTCCCAGTCCCCTGCTCTTTGTTTAGTGATAGCACAGCAATTCAGGAGACTGTTTTAAACATCTCATAGGACCTCGACAAATGGCACTCTTTTTGAGGGTGAAAGGAATGGATCCAGTACACTATCCCCCTCCCCCTGATTTTTCATTCTAGCCCAGTATTACTCAACCTTCCTAATGTCATGACCCTTTCATAAAGTTCCTCATGCGGTGACCCCCACCCATATAATTATTTTTGTTGCTACTTCGTCACTGTCATTTTGCTACTGTTATGAATCTGGTGACCCCTGTAAAGGGTTGTTCAACCATCCCCACCCCAAGGGGGTCGAGACCCACAGGTTGAGAACCCATATTTGAGGTGGTACTGTGAATGTAGGAGCCAGCTGAGTCCCAGGGGGTTAGGGATGCTCACAGAGGAGAGACTTGCTGGAGCTGCAATTCTTTCACATTTCCTTCCAGCCATAGCAGCAAGATGGATCCGGGAAGCGCCTGGGTGACAAGCTCAGTGACATAAGCCAGACTCACAGCTCAAATGGGTTAAATGGCCTGTGAAATGATTTTTTTTTCTGCACCCAAACGGTCTGTTCGCTGTCCGGGAGCAAGCTGTCGCCATGCCTGCATTTCCCCTGCTCTTCCTGTCCCCACGTCATCTCCTTCATCGCCACCCGCCACCGTGGACTGAGCACCGAATGGACGCAAGGCAGCGGGCTCCGTGGTGCCCACAGAACGACGAGGGCGGCAGGTTCCTCCTAGCAGACAAACGAAACGCCTGATGCTGGAAAAGAGAAGTTTAGCCCAACGCAGCTGCCGTACATTCATTCATTAAGCACGTAGTGAATGTGCACCAGGCATTAAAGAAGTCAAAAAACAAAAAAGCATCACGCCCAGAGAAAGAGGGAGTAGCTCCTGTTTCTAGGCGATTTTAGGCTTCCTTAACATTGCTTCCTCTGAAAGATGACTAGGCCTTAGCTAGACAAAATCAGGAGCCCTGGTGGTGCAGCGAGTTAGGGGTTAGGCTGCTAACTGCAAGGGGAGCAGTTCAAACCCAGCAGAGACCCTTCAGGAGAAACATGGGACCTTCCACTCTGTGAAGAGTCACAGTCTCAGAAACTCACAGGGAAGTTCTACTCTGTCTACGATGTCAGTGCAGTGGCAGGGACTGGACCGAGGCCGAGTTAGAGTAAGGGTTTTCAGGTAGTGGAGTAGCACTGGGCAGGTGGGTCTGGAGAACCAGGCAAGATGCCCATCAATGAAGCGGAGGAGTTAAAGTCGGAGCTTCAAGGGGCTTGGAGGCTCAATAACAAATCCCAGGCTTCATCTCGAGCAGGAAAGGGAGATTTTTTATTTTTTAAATAAAGAAAAGCTTGTTTCTTCATAGAGTCTGTGCATAGTGTAAACAGATAATGCGCTTGAGATTGGAGGTTATAACCCACCAAAGGAACCTCAGAAGAAAGCCCTGGTGACCTAGACCAAAAGATGTTCTGTTAGAAACCCTTTGGAGTACAGTTCTCTTTGGATACACCTGGAATCACCATGAGTTGGAACTGATTCCTCACAGCTGTTATCTCTCTCTCTCTCTCTCACACACACACACACACACACACACAATCACCGGATTTTGTGCAATCTATTTGACAGAAGTGAAAAAGTGTATTTTGAATCCTGTATGTTTACAGTAGAAGGTTACTGTCACACATGCACACAATATAACATATATACAAAAGTATATATGATATAAAAAGAAGGAAAGAACTGGAAAATGTATGTGAATTGCTATCAATGCCAATTTCCATGTTGTGGAACTGTACTGTTGTTATGTAAGATGTTGCCACTGGGGAGAGCCAAGAGATATGTATGGTTATTTCTTACAACTGCATGTAAATCTTCTATTTTTTTAAAAAGGCTTTAATTATCCTTTTTCTTGCTGTGGTTGCATTCTGAGGCAGTTACATAATCTCCTGTCAACTTGTGAAGGTGTAGAGTTTAGCCTGTTAATCAGGTTGCAGCTTGATGACCTCATTTGGAGGCACCATGGAGATAAATAGCTCACCAGAGGCCAGAGACATTCTCTGATTCATTTTCCTGATGACAAGACACATGGAGCTACGCTAGGACCCTGAAACTGAAGGAACCATGTGGAGACCCACACCAGCACTGAGTTGCTTCCACTGCCACTGGATCCACAAGACTTTCCACTCACTGGTCTGTGATCTTCCTGCATTTGGCATCATTGCATGTATGGTGTGAGTCTGAAGAAGAATTAATAGATTGACATCAGACATATAGGCTAATATTGGAGTTATTATGAACTTGATCTGGACTGGGCTGGGATATTTTCTCAATACTCAATTGCTCTTGT
>PVJH01017932.1:0-46492 GCA_004026705.1 Nesogale talazaci
GAATAAGCAGGATGAGAAATAGTCTATCAACTGGATGTTACTGACATACTTGATAGAAGCAAATGCAAAACTATTGTGAAGAAATATATCTTAAACCAGGCTACATGAGATTTCCTCAGACAAAAGCCCTGGCAAAAATAAGCAGAAAATTCAAATACAAAACACATAAGAGCAGAGGGCAGTTATTGCCCCCCCCCCCAAAAAAAACCATAAGGACACAATGTACTATAAATGAGAATTGCTAGATATAAAAAATGGGCTGAAGGAAACTCAGATAATGGAACAACTTTATAGGAGGTATAAATATGTTTCAGTACTTCTACTCCCATTTGGGACATATAAAACTCCAAAGAGGCTGAGCCCCAGTGGTTTAGTGGTTGTGCGCGGAACTGCGGCCCACTGGGTTGGAAGTTCAAATCCAGCAGCAAGGCTAGGCCTCCCACCACCAGAGGGCAGGATACAAAAAAAAAAAACTCCAAAGAACTTTGTGTTCGTGCTATAACAATGAGGAAAAGACGAGTAATAAACAATAGAACAACTTTTCTTGAAATCAGCAAAGACTGACACCAAAGGGTATTCAATTGAGTGGGCAGAATTCCATGGCAAGACAGAACACAAGAATGGTTCCACCTCTGGCATTGCACAGGGAGGCCATGTGACTTCCACTGAATAAGAGGAAATCAGATAAGATTTCAACCAATTCTTGAAGGCTATGTGTGGGTCAGCGTGTCAATATTGAGCAGCTGGCCCCTAGACAAAATGGGAATTATGTTTATTTGTTAACTTCCATTGGTCTTCACCAGGAGTGGAGGCCAGAGGAAGGTCATCTTCATTGGGCTTGGGCAAGTAGGAGGTCAGTGGTTATGACTGAAGTCTTAGGAAGGAAGCCTGTCAGCTACCCCTGTTTCTTCTATAAAACAAAAGGCTGCATAGGGAAAGAATAGAAAATCCTCTTGCGGGCTGAGCCCCGGTGGCATAGTGGTTGTGTGTGGGACTGCGGTCCACAGGGTTGGCAGTTCAAATCCAGCAGCAGTTCTCCAGGAGCAAGGCTGTGCCTCCTACTCCCACCAAGGCAGTGATGCCCACAAAAAAAAAAAAAGAAAGAAAGAAAATCCTCTTGCCAGCCACGACAAAAGCTAATATCTCTCTATTGCTTCTGGAGAAAAAAAAAGAATCAAAACTTTCCTCTTTCAAAGAAAAGAATTAGAAACTTTCACTCTTGGGACACCTAAAGATTCATTACTATCACAGGAAGTAAAGAATTAAAATCCTCTACCTTGGCAAAATGAACTGAAAATCATCTTAAGCCTAGAACTCGATATTTGTACCATGAAAGTTTGTTTGTTTTCAAGAATTCTCTGGCATTTTTTTTATGTAAGCAAACACATCTTCAAGCAAAGTCATTTTGTTTCTTTCTTCCTGGCATTCATGCCTTTCGTTTCTTTTTCTCACTTATTTCACTGATCAAGACCTCCAGTACAGTGTGAGTGAAGTATGCTAAAGGGAAGCATCTTTGACATCTTCCAGGGCTCAGTAGGCCGCAATCCAATCTTCTACCATTAGGTATTATTTTGATTGTGCTTCTTTTAGATTCCCTGTATTAGTGGGGGAAAGTTGCTTACTCCTCTTATTTTAAGAAGTCCTGGAGACAGTTGGGGAGGGTGAGTACTTTGAGTTGGATGTTTGTTTCTCTCATGAATCTTAGGCAATGTTTTTTCAACCACTTTTCTACAGGTTGTTTTGCTGACATGGGTCTGTCCTGTGCATGACTTCAGGGCTGCGGAGTGAAAAAAAATGCTGTATTTGAACAATTTGTTCTTTTGTCACTGGTTCCTGGGAGGTAACCTCTCAATTTTGAGTGATCGGAGGAGTGTTTTCATGATCTTTTAGGGCTCCAGATCATACCTGAAGATTTATGTTAATGAAGTGACTGGTTTATGTTAATGGTGAGTCTGGTCAAGCCAGATAGGTCTATCATGTGTTACCAGTTTCCAGGGAAGAGGCTGGATGATGAGTTCAACCATGTGGAAAAGGAATCAGTCAATCATGCATATGTAAAACTTCTGAACCCTGAATCTCCATTAGTTTCCTATTTGGTAAAAAGTGCTCAGATGCATAATGAACCCTTTTTGAGGCAGAAACTCCATGTTAGGACCTCTCTCCCCCAACTTCCCACCCCAATCCTCACCCTATAGATCACTTTTTATGTTGGTCCTAATTGGTATCATTTCTGTGATAATAAGTACTTTCCTGAATTCTGTGGGTCCTTCTAGCAAATTATCACACCTGGGTGAGTTGTGGGGAGCCGGCAGCAGTTCAGATGTGAGGGGGTCCCTAAGAAACTCTATGGCTGCCATCTTGAAGTAGAAGAAGTAGTAGTTGTCAACAAGTCAGAAGTTAGGGCACCCTAAAGAAGCATCATTTTATTATTATTCTAGGATAAAAGGTTCTCAAGTTCATTTTCAAAATTCCTTCCTTTCTTTGGGTTCCACTTGCCACCTTCTACCTCCTTTGATCTATGACCAAGGTGACCAAAAGAGAAGAAAAAGCTGACAGCGGACTCTCAGCCTCTCTATAGGTCCAGGTGGGAATTGCTGCTCTGGGTCTTGCTTTGAAGGGTCTCACATCTTACACACATCACAATGCAGATCTTTCTCCGTGGTCTTCTCCACAATGAGATCTCTTGAATATTCAGCAGCTCTTTGAACACAGAGCCAGAGGAAAGAACAGCATTGAGCTCACCAGGGCAGAGGACACAGAGGTGAGGGCCTGAGGAGTGGGAGGAGGTAAAACTGCCACCTCTGTCTTAGAAGTTAGAGAAATGGGTCTGCTTTATAAAAGTAGGGTCCCCACATCCCCAGGAATGAAGTCTGTGCAGACCAGTTTTAGCTACTTCCTTCTTCACCCTCCCTGCTCAGAAGCGTCAAAAAAAAAAAAGGGGGGGGTATGTACAGAAGGGGTACCTGCCTGTCCAAATGGCTCATCTCTGTCCATGACTTAGAAGGTCTGGGCCCATGACCACCTCAGCAGAGCTGCAGTGGTACACAGGTGAGCCAGTGGGACTGTTATGCACAAGTCAGCAGACTGCAGAGCCCTTGCAGGAATGTGGACAGACCATAGCTGATAACTTTTAAACATTGAGACAGGTAGCAAGTTGGGCTGCCATTTGTCTTTCATCTTCGCCCTGCTAATGTCAAGGGTGATGTGGTCATGAGTGTGCATGAGTGTCATAATACATTGGAAACCAGTGGATTAGATTGAACTATAAAAACTGTTTGTGTATGTAAAAAATGGTCCAACAATCACAATTTGATGCGGCTCAAGCTAATCTCTATGAACATATTGAAAAGTCTCTTTTGAATGGCATTCTATCCCAGTTTCCTGTAAAGAATAAATTCTTTGGAAGAAGGTCAGCTTCTCTTCTCTCCATGCACAATTCCTGTACAAAGTCAAAGCACTACTGGCAGATGATACAAAATCCTTGCCTTCCAATAGTAGCAGAAATAATGCTTTGTCAACTTCCCTACATTCCTCAGAATTTCACTTCTTTTCTTCAGATGAACACATCATCATCCAGCACAAAGGATGGTTCACCAGTGATAACTGGGGGGAGGGAGGGTTGTTTTGTTTTTTAATCCAGTTATTCTACAAGTAGAACAGTCCTGTATTTTTTAACCTTTACTATATCAGGCTAACCTGAACTCTATATACTGACCTCTCAAAATAATAAAAGTATGAACTCCATGACATCGCCTTTCACCTAGACTTTGGAATTAGGAGGCAAAGAAACTTTGAAATATAGCTAAAAATATAGAGAGAGGGATGGGAGCTCATGTCATACAGAATTCAGGAACCAGGAGTGGGAATAGTGATACCAGAAGGGGAGGGGGAAAAGGAGGAGAGGAAGGGAGAAAAAGGGAATCAATCTCAATGATCGACACATACACCCCTCTACAGGGGGAAGAACAGCAGAAAACATGGGGGAAGGGAGGCAATGGTTGGTGTGAGGGATGAAAATAATAACAAAGTACAATCTATCGGGGGTTATGAGGGTGGGGGTGGTGAGGAGGAGAGCTGATACCAAGAACTCAATAGAAAGTAAATGCCTGGAAAAGAATGGGGGCAACATACGGACAACATGTCTGATTCAATTGATGTATGGGTTGTGATAAGAGTTGTACGCGTTCCAAGTAAAATAATTTAAAGAGAAAATATAAATAGCTAAAAAAACTCACATGTACTTATTATATTTCCTGAACTAGAGTACATCTAGTGCCCAATCAAAAAGCATGCTGAGACTTATACAATTTCTCTTTCTGCTGTTTCTGGATCATTTTTAGCATAATCTTTTCTGTTTGAGTTCTCAATGGTAGTTCTATCATCTTCTAATGTATCTTAAATGCTCTCACATTAGAAGATACATGAAAATAGAGGTATATAGTAAGAACCTCTTGTAGACCTGATGAGCACATTTTTACGAAGGAAATCCAACTCTAGTAATCCTGACATTTTCCTGATCTGACGGGAAGGGGAAAAGAAATGTTTGGGGGAAAATACTAGGGATATGGAGACAAAGCCATATAATTTAAAGTTTGGAATCTAAACTCTGGTTGATTGATTGAAAAGATTAGAAATTGGAATTTAAATGTACCTATGTGTTAACACTTGATCTTTTTTTTTTTTTTTTTTGCTTAATTTCCCCCATAGAAAAGGAGAAGTCAACACTTATCCAAATTAAAAGCCTAAGAGCTCTGGAAAATGTCATCAAAAGTCTTCGAAGAAGATTAGGTAAAGACGATCTTGTGATCACATTGAAGATAGTTAAGTGTAGACAATGGCTTATCATTCTGGAATTCCCTCCTCTCCCCCAGCATTCCACCCTTCCATCCCAGCATGCTCACAGAACAAGCATATCTTCTAAACAGCTCTTTGAAAGAGCAAGATGAACTCAAACCTTCATAGCTCAATTGTAAATTCCACATGAGTTTTCTGTCCATGTGTGGACAACAACACGACAAGTGATAATTTCAAAATCAAGGAATTATATGAATCACATAAGGAGAGTATTTTGTCTCTTTTCTATCTAAACTAAAGAAGGATCAATTAGCCTTTTCTTCCAGGAATAAATAGGATTTCATGAGATTGTCATCACACACCCATATCATAGTTGGAATCAAGGTATGACTGTTGCCTGTCCTTCATCAACCAAGCCAAGGAAGGTTTCCCAAACCACTTGTATGACCAGCACCTCTCAACTCACAGGAGGCTTTCCATCTGTGACAGGATTCTTCTTTGACAATCTTTCTGGAGAAATCTACTACTTTCTAAACACTAAAAAGTTAATCTGCACACATCTTACTGTGGATTGTATTGCTGTTCCCAGATTTCTCCCAGAAACTTTGCAAAAACATCTCTAACTCTTCTCAATATCTTTCCTTCATTAGGCAAAGACAGCAATTCAATCTTGCCAGTTTTAATTCTTGTGCAAATGACCAGATTGTCACACCTCCAGTATTCTGCGTGCACATATCAATCAATGTATTCCAAGATTGTATTGATTTGGGAGTTATTCCATTAATTTTTAGACAACATCAATAAAAACTTCTAAGACTTGTAAGTGAACTAAAGTTAAGTCAGATACAGTTTTTGTTTTGTAGATCCAAGCAAGAGATCAAACACTTAAATCTGTTTGTGTTTAACACTCAACTATTATTAACTGAGTACCTGCCATGTGAAAATACTGTTCTAAGTTCTTGGAATAAATCATTATAAAAATAAACAAAAAATATTATGAAGCATCCACACTAGAAAATGGCTTGTTAAGCATCACTGTTCCACTCTGGTAAGATTCTTTTGGGATATAACCCTTCCATGCTATTAGCTTTTCCATTAAGACCCTGATCATCTAGAAATGTGGTAAGCTTGCCATCTATGTCTTTGGCTTAAAATAACAATAAGGACAGAGTTTGGTGACACTATTGGTGATAATTATTTTGTGATACTGTAACAAATACCTGAAGTGGAGGGCTTTGAGAAACAGAAATTTATTCTCTCACAGTTTAGGAAGATAGAGGTCCAAATACAATACAGGGTGCCCACTGTAGGTGAAAGTTTTCTCTTTCTGTGGGCTCTGCGGAAAGACTTTTTGGTTTTTTATTTTGTTTTGCTTTTTTCTCCTTTCAACATGTGTTCCTTGGAAAGCTCTCCATGTGTCTTGGTATCAATCTTTCCCTGGAAGTAGGAGGTTCTCAGCACCGGGACCTTGGGTCCCAAGAACACACTCAATTTCTGACTCTTCTTTCTTAATAATATTGAAGACCCTTCTTTTCTACATGCTTCTCTGCCCCCCCCCCCGTTTATTTCCCTTATAAGATAAGAGACACTGTAAGTCAAACTCTGTAGGATCTCCTCTTATATTGGATCAGGGCTGTGACCTAAATTAGAGTGGTAATCTTTAGTAAAGATGAAGTATCCCACTGGAATCCTTCTGTATTCACATAATAAGCATAACCTAATCTCTATTAACACAACCTCATCCTACCTCATTAACCACAAGTAGAGATTGGGATTTACAGTAAATAAGAAAATGGAGGAGAATCACACAACACTGGGAACTATGGCCCAGCCAAGCTGACATATATAGTTTGGGGGAAACAATCCATTCCATGACATTAGAGACCCCTCTGTTGTACAATTAAAAAAAACTGGCTAATAGCTGTTTATCCACTTGACAAGTATGTTATCATCTAGGCTAATTTCAGTTTTGTTTTTCAATTATTTCCATGAGAGAGTTTTTCAAATTACCAACTATTCTGAAACAAGGATAATAAATTCTGAAACAAGGACAATAAATTCCCCTATTTCTCAAATGTCAAAAGATATGGACTTCCTCATTTGATAAAACTCTTATTAGTTGCGCATTTGCACAATAGGCCATTGGAGCTACTTAATTTGAGAGGTCGTGTTTAATATACTCTGAACATTATTTGAACAGATAGCTAGAGTCTTGAACTCAGTATACTCCAAGTAGACTCATTTTCTCCATTCAACACTTTTAGTTCTTGCATTCTTTTTCTAGTCATCAACATTTTAAATAATTTCTCTGAAGATTAATTTAAGACTTCTACTCACTCTGCTCTGCATATACAAATGAAACCCAGAAGGTCAAGGTCACTGCTGGTGGAAACTAGTGCCGTGGCTGAGTTGGGCGGTCAACATGGGTTCAGTAGTCCCAATACTGCTGCTTAATAAGTAGTGCACGTCTTCAGTCTCAGTTTCTTCATCTTTAGTGCATGAATAATCATCCTATTTGCCTCTTGATGATGTGGGAGGGTAGTGAGCAAATGTTCACAAAATGTTTAGAGCATTCCCTAACATACATAAAAAACACTCAAGCCAAACACCATCTACGTCTACCTCCTGAGAAAGCTACACCAGAGGAAGGCAAACTGACCAAGAGTTATAGACATCTAAAGGAAAGCTATTGTTCAAGTCAGAGTTTATTCCTATGCACGAACCGATACTGCTTTGCCACCTCTTTCTTAAACTCCCGATCTGTAAACCCAGAGTTTTCAAAACCTATTCAGCAGCAAACCCTAACCCAAACTTAACAAAGATCCTCACTCATTCCACATGAGATGAATGTGGCTTTTGTATTAAGCCTGATGGAGTGAATATTTATATATTTTCCCCCAGGAACTTCTAGGAATGTTAAATAATATATGCATATGGTATGTGTTGCTTCTCTAGAAATCCGACATTCTGCACGTTGAAAGACATCTGGTACCATATGGACTGTGGGACTGTGCTCCCTTCTTACGACTTGACTTTTTTGGCTCTTTCTCTCCCCAAACCATGTCAGCTATAAAAGTTTATTTGTTTGGTTGTTTGTTTTCTTTCTCTTTTTCCTGTATAGGTCCCCCCCCCACTTTTTATTTGCATACTTTTAATGAATGGTTGGCTAATAAGGGGATTGAGAACTATGAGGTATCTTGGTGAGTAGCTTTGGGCTGAAATAGGCACAAGCCCTCATCCTCCTCTCTGCTCTTCCCTACGTCACCCTAACTTCAAGCATCACAGCCCAGGAAAGGGGTGCCACGCTAACCTGAAAATGCACAGAAAGAGAGAGGTGCTCACAGGAGGAGCGTTCACCCCCAGGTAGAGTCCAATAGTCACAATGGGGCAATCTAAGGACCATTGTTGACCCGAGTGAGAGATGATCTTGAGAGGAACAATTACGGGGTGAGGAGTGTACAGACAGTGCAGCCACCTGGCTAGCTGTGCCTCACTGGGCGATTTATAACTCAGTCACAGACTGAGTCGATGCTCCCACATGGAGATCTGTCAGGTCCACACAGACCTTTCAGATGCTGCTTACAGATGAAGAACATTTGCATATGGTTTCTGGCTTCTATAGGGAACCTAAATCCGTGGGTGGGTCTGAAATGAAGGAATGATCAGTGGAACACCGAGACTTTCTCAAGACAATCTCCTCTTTCCAAACAGGAAAATACCTCAGGGATAACAGAAAGAAGCATAAAAGTTTGTACAGAATACTGAACGCTCAAACGGTAAAATCCAGTCAAAACTAGTGAGAAATCAAGGCCACCCGCGGAATCCACAATCTACTCCCACCATTAGGAATAGAAGTCACACAGAATTATTTAAAACTCTGTATAAAAGAAAATGGCTTTATTCCTGGAGAGCAGTTGGACTGATATTCTTTAAAACACCATTTTTAAAGGCACATGGAAATTGAATTAAACTACATATTTATTTATAATTGCTGGCTGAACTCTCTTATTAAAATTGTATAAAATGTGTATCATTTCTATGCATATCTTCATGCTATTTGTAAAAGTAAGGAGCCTAAAGGGATTAGAATGAGAGAATGTTACAGGCGCAAATGTAACTCCTCCAATTCGAGATTAGAATACTGAAGTAGAAAAGCCAAACCCCTTGCTAGTTACAGCGCTAGTTGGTGGTAGAATAGGAGACAAAATATTTATGTATTTTAACCCTATCCTATTTCTGCTAAACCATTCTTCTGTCTGTTAATAAATGGATATTTTTGTGACATTTTGCTTGCTTATTAATTTCATACTTAACTCTCAAGAAACATGTTTAAAAGTATATTGTGATTTACAAATTCCCTCTAGGCATATATGACACTGAATGTCACAAGAGTACTGAGATATAGGACTAACTATTTTATAGAGGGACAGACGAGAGCAGAGGTTTTAAGTTACCTCTTCAATGTCACACAGTCACGTGGGCAGTGGACAGAGGTAAACCCAATAGTCCAGCTGAAGCCTTCAGTCAAGGGGATGGGATATTTTCAATGAATGTTTCAGAACCATAATTGTCATAGCTTGCTATGCAGCAGATTTAGCTTTAATTTTTCCCAGGAGAGGTTTTGAAATCTTGATACTAAACCAGATAAAATGTAAAAATATTATTTTTGTGACCTTGTAATAGTTTGAAGTTTACTGAATCATTGATCCTTATAGTATGTCTCGTTACAGTAATTTTCAAAACCTGAATGTCTAATTACAATATATTCACCATATAAACAATCCCCATAGCTAATATCAGCAAATATATAAATGGCTCAACATGCCCCACCCCCAAATGAAACTTCCCTCCACACCCCAAACATGCAGAAACTGACAGAATTAACTAATATAAAATAATCTCAACAGAAAACCTGATTATATATATATTTGCATATGCATATGTGTTCACATGTGGTATGAATGGTTACCTGGCTGGCTGCCTATTGAAAGATTGTTAGTTTCAGAGGTGATGCCTAAAAATGTCTAGTTATCTAATTGCTAAAATGTTAGCCATTAAAGATCAGCAAGAAGAAATGAATGATATCTATGAAGCACGGTTCTTCTTTGACATGATGGAGAGCCACTATCAGTCAAAAATGGCCCCATAACAACTTGTAATGATGGTGCTGTGTGTGTGTGTTCCACATGCAATGTATAAATTCAATACATTTTATATATGGTATAATCTGAATAACAGAGAAAAAACTTACAAAAGAATGAAAAGAGCCTCCCAAACCTGCAATATCATGACAAAACAGCTAACACTACCATCAGAAGAGTAAATACAGGTTTCTAGAAGTATTTTTTTTAATGGCAAAAAATCTCACTGGTTTGGTGAAAGAATAAACTTACATAGTTATAACTCACAAGTTGTGCTTGCCTCAAAGAAGATAAAATCAAGGAAATATATGCATAAATTATCATAATCAAATTTCACAATCCAAAGACAAAAATACTTGAATATCACCTGAGAGAAACTTGGTGTAACCCCTGGGGGCCCATCCTCTGCTGTTGGGTCAATTCCAACTCATAGGGCCCCTACAGAAGCTACTGGCAGAATCATTACATCATATTTCTAAGGCAGCAAATCTTCACAACGAGGTGGCCCCATTTTCTTCCTGAGAACGAGTTGGTAGGTTCAAACCATTCACCTTTGGGTTAGCAGTTGTGTGCTTTCATTGTTAGGCCTCTAGGGCTTCTCCATTTGAAGCAACAATTAAAAAAAAAAAAAAAGCAAATTTCTCATCTGAAACAAGGAAGTCCGAAGAAAATTTCTAGTGCAGGAATAAAATATCTGCTATCCTTCAGAAACAAAGAAATAAAAGCATTGTCAGATGAAAGGTAACTATGAGAATTTGTTGCCATCCTTAATGACTAAAGGAAGCTCTCTACAAATAGAAAGGAAATGTTGACTGGGGAAGGCCTTGGACTTAGAAAGGAAGAAAGAACAACGAATAGACAACAGCATAGAATTCTAGCTAAGTATAAAGAGTTTTAAAGAGTTGACATAGTCCACAAAGACATCGTCTACATTCCACCTTGGTGAGTAGCAACCGGGGTCTTCAAACTTCCAAATGGCCATCTAAGGTGCAAAGACCAGTCTCTCTCTGAGCAGTTGAAAGAAGCGTGATTCAAATCTAAGACATATGGAGATAATCGCTTCAATGGACCATGTGGATACCAGTCTCCACATCCCTGACACCAGAAGAACTAAATGGTGCCTGACTAACACACCAGCAAGGGATCATCTCAGAAGGTCCAAGAGAGAGTGGGAGAAAGAAGTAGAACAAAAATCAAAAAGGAACTAGACTTATT
This sequence comes from Nesogale talazaci, assembly GCA_004026705.1. Lineage (NCBI taxonomy): Eukaryota > Metazoa > Chordata > Mammalia > Afrosoricida > Tenrecidae > Nesogale > Nesogale talazaci. Next base: position 11,151 of record PVJH01017932.1, read on the forward strand.
GGATGAATAGAGACTAGCAGAACCCTCAAGACAATGGTCCTAAGTGCTTTCTCAGGTCTAGAAATGACCCCATAGCTCACCAGCCAAATAATAGACAGGTGTAAAATGGGAACACTAACTAGTGGAGATATGAGCACCTTAGAATAAGAAGCCATTTGAGATCCAAGGGACGTTTGCTCAAGAACAAAGTACAGAAAGGTTAAGTGAGAAGGACGTCCAGAAGCAAGAAACGTGGGAAGGGGTAAGATAGGTGGCATTGGACTGATTGCAAAAAATGTGACAAAGCATAGTGTGTGTGAACGGTTGCATATAAAATTAAATTCCTGCTCAACTTACCCTTTGATAGTTAAATACATAATTTAAAGATAAATAAAATGGCATTCATATTGGAGGCAAAAAAGTATATGTAACCTCTTCAGAGGTAGGTAGATAAAACACTTAGGGAAATTACATTTTCTTTTTTTTTCTTTTTTTTGTGGGGGGGGAGGGCATCATTGCCTTCTGACAGGAGTAGGAGGCCCAGCCTTCTTCCTGGAGAACTGCTGCTGGATTTAAAACGCCAACCCAGTAGGCCACAGTGCCGCACTCAACCATTTCACCACCCGGGCTCAGCCCCAGGACAATTACATTTTCAAAGCGAGGAAGTCAAAGCACATAAGGGCTTCTAGACTTCACTCAAAGGAGCAAAATGCTGGTTGACACTAATATTCTGTGATAATTGCATGTGCATATTAGAACTAGAACTGTGAAAAACATACAACTGTTTTAAAATTTTGTCATACATATCTACAGGCTTGTTATCTGTTTCGTTGCTGTTGTTGAGTGTCACGGAATGGATTCCAAACCAGGGTGACCCCGTGTGACAGCCTAGAGCTGCTCCAGGTCTTTTCTCCTGCAAAGCAAGCCATTGCCCTGTTAGTGAGCAGTTAAGTGCCACTGGGCCCCTTAGATAGTGTTGAAAGATAGGCTCATTTTCAAAGTCAAGCAATATCAAAACGTTCATGAAAGAAATGTCCCTCAAATCCCACCACCCACAGGTGAGCATCATTTTCCACTTACAGGAAGACAGAAGTATAAACAGATAGACCTCAAACTCACACCCATTGCCTTCGGCTGATTCTGCCTCATAGTGACCATATGCAGGATTTCCACACCTGTGAACCTTTACAAGCCTGGCCTCATCGTTCCCCCGAGGAGCAGCTGGTGGGCTTGAATAGGCAGACTTGCAGCCAGCGACCTAACACCTAGACCACAGCACCACCAAGACTCATGAGCAAATTCAAAAACTTTCCTCGCCATCGAGTTGAGTCTGACTCCTGATGCCCTGTACGACACAGGCGAACGGCCCCTGCAGATTTCTTAGCTCTCAATGGGAGTCGAGAATCTTCCTCCCAAGGAGTGCCTGGTGGTTTCCAATTGTTGGATGTTCAGTGAGCCACGTAACTCATAACCCACTCTACCACAAGGGATTCGAATGACCAGAAGACAGCGGCTATGATTTTAAACTGGTTGCTGTTTCAGTGGAGTGTCTGAAGTCTTGGGATCCTGGGTGTGATTCCACTCTTTAAAGTTTCTTCTTCAAAATGAACCAGACAAACTGTGGGGATAGGGGTGTGGTGGGGGAATAGCCAGTTATAATGGTACAGAGGACATCTGTAGAGGAACCCTGGTGTGATAATGGGTGAAGTGCGAGATGGCGAACCACAAGGTCAGGAGTTGGAAACCCTAACAACAGCTGATCCGTGAGAGAAAGAGGAGGCTTCCTGCCCCCCTAAATATTCCTCATCTTGGGTACGCGTAGGGGAGTTCTCCTTGGTCCTACAGGGTCAGTGTGAGTCAGAATTGACTCAACGGAACAGATTTTTTTTTTTAACATGCCTTTTTAGTGTGATGTGATGAAGTGAGATTTCTTAAGATGGCTTTCTATCCATGTTCCCTTTTGTGAGGTGTAAACTCTAGCCACTATGTCTGTGGTTTTATGTCATTTGTGAGGGGAAACCTCTGTTATGCTGTTGACGAGACTTAAAAAAAATTTAAACTCAAAGACTCCGTATTACTAGAGAGTGTGAGCCACGTCAGGATCCTTTGTTTCCTTGAGGCTATGGTCCTGCTCAAAGACCACATCCCCCCTCCATCCAAAAGTCCTTGCTCTGGGGACCATCTCAGAAGCTGAAGAGAGACAGCATCCTGGACCCATCAAGTGATAACAACCGACAATGGCACATGTTCAAAATCCCTGCAGAGACCCAGACCAGGGTCCCCAGAGGCCCAGGCATGGAGGCCAGGGACAGAGCAAAGGAGTCACACCAGGCAAAACAGAGAGACAGGCACACTGAGACCGGAGACCTTGGAGCAGTGAGATGGAACCAGAGGTGGGTGTCCTGACTCAGAGACACAGAAGCCAAGGGACCATGTGGCTGAGAGCCTTGACAGAGGAGAGGCATTCCTGGGAACAAATGACTGTAGCCTTACTGTTTACTGCACCAGACGGTGGTAATCTGACAGCTTCCGTAACAAGTGTCTTAATAAGCCCCCATAGTTGTGAGTGTTTTCCAAGGTTCTGTGTGCCCATGGTGGAAGCCTGTTGGAGGAAGTGTTGCAATCAAAATAGGTTAAAACAAGGTGGAGAGTAGAGCCATGTGTGACCTGTGCATCCAGGAAACACGCCTTGGGCTGGTAGGGAATCAGATTCTCCGTTTGCCTTGTTCAGCCGGAGGAGATCAGATAGCCTCGGAGCCATTTTCCCACCGATATACAGATATTTCTTAACAGTAAGTTGGTCTGACATAAATTGACTACTTCCCCTTCATTTTCACCATATTGCCTTTCATCAGTATCTTTATAGACCCAATCCTAATTTGTGTTTGGAGGCTGTAAGCACGACATATAAAATTATAGATATATTCACATGCCTATGTTGCAAAAACAAAAATAAAAGCATTCACTACCTTTAAGTTAATACCGACTCACAGTGAGGGCTGTAGGGCAGGGTAGAACCGCCCCTGTGAGACTGTCACTCTCTAAGGGGAGGAGAGCTCTGCAGAGCTGACCTTGAAAATCACAGCCCACTGTCCAACCAGTAGAGCTCCAGGGCTCCTATGCAGACACACAAACACACACAAGTCATAAAACTTTGCAGACCATGAAGAAGAGTCAGATGACATGAAATCGGTATGCTGTCAGTTACAGTAATAACATCACTTGTGAAAAGTGCTGGACCATCTGGATTATTCTTGGGAATTAAAGTAGTCTTTCTAGTGGGAAAATTAGTGGGAATAATTCATATGATATTTTTTCTTTTTCCTTTCATGTTTGTCATGGTAGCATCTCACTTCTTCCAGGGTTTGTCTATCAACTTAGCAAAAGGATCAGCTTTTGGATCCATGTTTTCAGGCAACTAAAGTTCATGACTTCATTTAGCAAAATAAATTTATATGGCAATACATCCATTGATCAATTGTATGACACATCTGCTGGAGAACTTGAAAAATGGTCAGCTCATTGCCATCAAGTGAATCCTGACTCATAGAGACCCTATAGGACAAGGTAGAACTGCCTCTGGGTTCCCTAAACTGTAACTCTTTTTTTTTAACCACATAATTTTAGAATTGGTGTTATTTGGGGACTGAATAAATTTTTTAATCATGTTTTGGGGGGCCTATCCAACTCTTATCATTATCAATACATACATCAATTGTATGTAGTCCACATTTGCACATTTGTTGCCATCATCATTCTTGAAACATCCTCCTTCCACTTACGTCCCCAGTATCAACTCCCCATTTCCCCTCCCTTCCCCTCCCCCTCCCCCTCTCCCAAGACTGTAACTCTTTATGGGAGTAGACAGCCTCGTCTTTCTTTCCAGGAGCTGCTGGTGGTTTGACTGCTGCTCTTGGAGCTAGCATTCCAACACGCAGCCACAATGCCATCGGGACTCCAGGGTTCCATTGGAGAATGGTAGCATCAACATACTGTGAAATGTACCACTATGTGTACTACAGATTACTAATGATAAGACGAACAATAACAACAGGAAGTGAATGGTTGTAAATCAAACAGTACATGAAAAAGGTGAGGTATCTTTGTAATTTCAAATTTTATAATGACCACGTGTAAGAAAGTAAAATTTTACATTTTAACTTGAATAATACATTTTATTTAACCTACTACACTAAAATATTGTATTTTAACATGTTATCAATATTAAATTTAAGGTATAGCATAATGCAATTCAAATGTTAGATTCTCATAGGACATTCTTGATTTCATAATTATTGTTAAAAAAAGTAGATGCATATCTCCAAGTTGTTACGAACATATTTAGACTTTTCCAGTGATTGAGTTAAGTATACATATATAACCCCAATTCTCTCTGGTCACTGTAAATTTTTTCATGAAAGCAGTTTCACTCAAACCCCTGTGAATTTTTGGTTCCTGCTCAGGAGAAATGCTGCAGAAATGGTTGCGATGTTGAACGCAGCTTACAAGAACAGCGTTATGGAAAAAACTCAGGTGTATGAGTGACTTTCTCATTTCAAAAAAGGTGACTGTCCATTGATGACAAGCCTCATTCTGGACATGCATCAATTCCCAAATAGATGAAAATGTCGACTCCGTGCACTTGGATTTCATTCTGCTAGGTCAGATTGTGAATCCAGCTTTCTTTTTAGAGGTGCTGAAAATATTGTATAACAGCGTGTGACAGAAAAGGCCTGATTTGTGGCAGATGGGGGTGGAGGCTGGTTTTGCCAACACGATAGGGCACCTGCTCACACAGTCATCTCAGTGCACCAGTTTTGGGCAAGAAAACAGCATGCCTTTCTGGCCCCACACGCCTGACTCATCTGACCCCACTCCATGTGACTCGTCTTTGTTTTGTTAAAGAAGAGAGACGTGAAGGGGTAGCCATTTGATGATGGAGAAGACGTAAAGAAAAAATGAGGGAAGTGCTGTCAGCCATCCAAGCAGATGAGTTTGAAAAAGGCTTTCAAGAATGGAATCACAGATTTGACAAATGTAATGTGTAATGGAGAGTACTATAACAGTGATAGGGTTGTTTTGTCAAAAATTAAATAAATGAATGCATAGCTTTGGGAGGGGGGAATCTGGGGTGGTTTCTTTGGGGGGGGGGGTTGCCCACTAGTATTTTTAATTCAAATTTGATTTTAATGAACTTAATTAAATTTAATTAAATGTGACAAAATGATTTATTCAGTTCTTGAGTCTCACTAGGTACATGTCAAGAGCTCACCATGCATGGCTATTGACAATTGTTGAAAAACACAACTCTAAACTGTCCTTTGTGAGCAGTTTAGAAACGCTTAAAGGTAGTTTTATCAGGGGAAAAAAGCAAAGACTGCTGAAAATTAAAACTCAATCCTTAAAGATGTGACTTGCTATATTGACTTCACTATATATTTTATTCTACTTCACATTTTTATTCTCCATCAACTCATTAATTTAACAACTTTGAGGGATCTAATATAGATGAAGCACTGTTTCTGCCACTTGGTGCATCCCTGATTCCCCTAGAAATTACTTCCGGCAGTTTGGTCAAGATCATAAATAAATATCATCATTTCAGTAGTAAATGCTGCAAGGAAAATAAAGCAGAATGATATTTTTTTAAATGATGGGGAAGAAATTACAAATTGGATTCAGAGAGAACCTCTCTGCAAAGATGATATTTAAGCATGGCAATGAAAGAAAAGAAATAGATGTGTGCAGTTCTTCGGTTAAAATGTTCCCAGCTGTAGGGCAATTTGTTTTACTGGAGTAAGAGGAGAAGAAGAGAGCTTGTGGTAAAAGGATTACAAAAGTGACAAAGGGCCCTATCAGATCATGTCAAGTGTTTTGCAAAAGCAAGGGCTAAGCAAAATGAAAAGACATTTGGAGGTTTTTTAAGCAAGTTGCAAGCAGTCTAGCTTGATTTCATGGAAATTTTGTTGTGATGCTGGTTTCACCATGTTTGTGTTTTAGAAGATCTTTGGCTTCTGGACAAGAAAAGTTGCAAGCTCCTGAATATTCCAGTAGACAATGCCATGATAAATGTAGAAAAGATTGAAGTAATCAAGGAATTCACTTTACTTGGATGTGGATCAAAATGTGGATCGATGGTCAAAGAAGCAGCAGTTAAGTAATCAAATGACGTTTTGCATTGGGTAAATCTGATGTATAAGACCTTTTTTTTGGACATCACTGCCCTCTGGTGGTCGTGGGAGCTACCCAGCCTTGCTCCTGGAGAACCGCTGCTGGATTTGAACCACCAAACCCGTGGGCTGCAGTGCCGCACTCAGCCACTAAACCACCAGGGCTTAGCCATATAAGACCATTTTTTCAGCATTCTTGGTTAAAGATGTCACGAGGACTAAGGTGCTCCTGACCCAAGCCTTGGTATTTTCAATGGTCTCATATGAAAGTGAAAGCTGGATAATGAAGAAGGAAGACAAGAAGAATTAATGCATTTGACTTACGGTGTTGGCGAAGAATATTGACAACACCATGGACTGCCAAAAGAAAAAACAAATATACCTTGGAAAACATATAGCCAGGATGTTCCTGAGAAACAAGAATGGCAAGACTTTGTCTCCTGCGCTTTGGGCATGTTGTCAGGGAATTGAGTCCCTAGAAAAGGACATCCGCTTGGTAGAGGGGCAAATTCCTGCAGGGTCACTCATGATGAAATGGTTTCAAGAGAGCTTCCAGCCTAAACAGCAGACTAGAGGAAATGAAGAATCAACCCCGTTCTGAAAAGACAAGCCACTGAAAACGTTATAACAGCACCGTGCAGGATGTGATAGATAATAGCTACATGCTTACAAGGAAGAACAGATACTACAACTATTATTCAAATTTGCAAACCAGCCAGTCAAAAAAATGAGGAATTCCACTAACTTCTTAGTCTGAAATTGATCAAGCAGATGATCGAGATGCACTTACCATCACTGGTGATGATTATGCTAAAGCGTGAAACAAGGAGGAAGGATCAGTAGTTGGAAAATGGGTCCCTGGTGATAGAAACAAAGGAGATTTTGCAAGACAGACAAATTCATTATTGCAATGATTTCTTTTCAACAACATAAATGGCAAATATACACATGAACCTCACCAGATAGAACACAAAGAAATCAAATCAACTACATCTGTGGAGAGAGACAATGGAAAAGGGCAATATCATCAGCTATAACAAGGTCAGGAGATGACTCAGAAAAAGATCATCAATTGTGTTCAGAGGAAAAATCAGATAAAGGCTTAGAAAATATAAGTTCATGAGAACCTAAATACAGCTTTCTATACATCCCATTTAAATTTAGAGACCATTTTAAAAAAACATCTTGATACATTGAATATTAATAACCAAAGAGTAGGTGAGTTGTGGGATGACATCAGGGACATCAAATATGAAAAAAGAAAAGGTTATTCAGAAGACAGGCAAGAAAGAAAAGACCATCATGGATAAAAGAGGATACTCTGAAACTTGCCCTTGAATGTGGAGTAGCTGTAATAGAAAGACATTATGCAGTGAAAGAACTGAATAGAAATTTTCAAAAGACAGCATAAGAAGACAAAGTAAAGCAATATGATTAAATGTGCAAGACTTGAGCTAGAAAACCAAAACCACTTGGCATATCTCAAGCCGAATAAACTGAAGAAAAAATTCAAACCTATAGTTATATTATTGAAGGGTTTTATGGGATATATATGTATATATATATATATTTGGAAGCAAGAGTAAAGGTTATTGAAGCTATACAATCTAATGCATTTGTGTAGGTTGTAAAAAATGGCTTCTCATAATTTTCTAAAGCTTATTCCCCAAGGATGTCATAACCAATACCACGAGGTGAGTGGCTCAAAAGGCATTAATCATTTCCCAGGTCTAGAGACTAAAGGTCCGAATCAGAGTATTTCTCCTTGTCTGAAGGCTTCTTGAGAGCTGCTGTGCATACAGGAATTACACAAAGGAGATGATAGGAATATAGAAGCATTATACCAAGAGAACAAGTCTATGTTAAATCATTTTAAGAGATAACATGTAATCAAGAAGCAATGCTACCGAAGGAAGAAACTCAACCTACACTGAAGGCATTAGCCAAAAAGCAAGGTTCCAAAAATTGACTGGTTACCAAAGGAATTGTATCAACCAATTAATGCAGCACTCAGCATTCACTAACCTGTGCCAGGAAATTTTGAAGACAGCTACTTGGCCAATTGATTGGAAAAGATCTATATTTGGAACCATTCCAGAGAAAGGTGACCTAACAGAATGAGAAAGCTATCGAACAATGTCATTTATATCACATTCACATACATTTTAGCTCAGGATAATTCAGCAATATTTGCAGCAATACATCAACAGGACGTTGCCAGACATTCGAGCCAGATTCAAGGGAACATGAACAGTGGGATATCCTTGCTGCTGTCAGGTGGATTTAAAGCAGAATACCAGAAAGATGATTGCTTGTTTTATTCATTTTAAATCATTGTTGTGCTTATAAGAAGCTGTACTTGAACCAAAAGGGAATCACTTTGAAGAGAACAAATCAGAAATGGTGTCTATTTGGGGTTGTATCTTTTAACCATACTTAGTCAACTTGCATGCTGAGAAAATGATTCCAAAAGCTGGACCATGTGAGGACGAACACCGCATCAGGATTGGAAGAAGACTCACTAACAGCCTGAGGTGGGCAGAGTTTTGCTTGCTGGAAATCATGAGAACATGAAGCACAAAATGATTTAGATCAAAGGCTCATTGATGAAGATCTAACTGATGACAATGACAGCCTTCAGTATGATTTATAATTCAATGTAAAGGAAACAAACATCCTCACAGCTAGACACATAGAAAACATTGTGATGAACGGAAAGACTGAAGCTGTCAAGTATTTATCTTTACTTGGATTCCCTATCAACTCCTATGGAACAACAACTGAGAAATCGTATGATGCCTTTTATTGGGGCAATTGTTACAAAACTCTTCTTTAAAGTGTTAAAGAGTAACCATACAATTTGAGAACCAAGGTGAATTTGACCCAAATCATGATCTTTAGAGTTTCCACATATGCATGTGAGAGCTGGACAATGAAGATGGAGGGCTGGAGAAGAAGTGATGAAGTCAATGTCTGGTGTTGGTAAAGAATAGAGAAAGTGCCATCCACAAACAAATCCATTTCAGAGGAAGCGCAGCCAGAATAATTCTTAGAAGTGACAATATTGCTGCGCCCTGGAGGTGCAATGGTTGAGTATAGGACTGCAGCCCACAGGGTTCATGGTTCAAATCCAGCAGCAGCTCTCCAGGAGCAAGACTGGACTTCCTACTCCTATCAGGGTAGTGATGCGGGGGCGGGGGCAGGAATAAAAAGAAGAAGTGACAATACCAAGACTTTGTCTCATGTGCTTTGGACGTGTTGTGAGGAGAGCCCAGTCCCTGGAGAACATCATGCTTTGTAAAAGTCAACTGAAGGCATTAAAAAAGGAAGATCTGTGAAGAGATGAATTGACAGAGATCTTGCAGTAATGTGCACAGGCATATGAACAATTGTAAGGTAGTGCAGGACTGTGCAGTGTGCTGCTCTATTATGCATATGGTTGCTATAGATCAGAACCAACTTGATGGTACCTAATAATAATGAGCGATGCTTGAGAAAATGTGCCTGAATGGGAAAATCCTGATGAGATTACTATTCAGTTAAAAAGCAAAAAGGCAAGGAAACTTACTGCCGTTGAGTCCAGTGCAATTTGGAGCAACACAATAGAACAGAGTCAAAACCCAAACACGAACTCACTGCCCACGGTTCCACTTTGACTCATAGCGACCCTGGAGGACAGAGAGAAAGTGGCGATCAGTGTGTTCTCAGACTGAAAACCTTTGCAGCAGCAATCAACCCTCATCTTTCTCCCATAGAGTAGCTGGCGGGTTTGAATCCCGCTGCGTCACTGCCGTTCTTTAATCCATTTGGGTAGAAAAGAATATTTTTTCGTTTGTTTTGTGTTTGTTTTGTGGCATCACTGCCCTGGTGGGAGTAGGAAGCCCAGCCTTGCTCCCAGAGAGCTGCTGCTGGATTCGAACTGCCAACCCTGTGGGCCGCAGTCCCTCACAACCACTAGACCACCAGGGCTTAGGCAAGAAGAGAATATCTTTTCATATATTTATTGGACATTTTTTGTTTCCTTTCAAAAATTGCCTGTTCATATCCTATGTCCACTTTCTCTTGTCATTCATCTTTTCCTTGTTCACTAAAGTCTTTTTATATACTGGGTATGAATTCTTTGTTTTACAGTTTGCAAACAATTTCCTTTGATGTGTATTTAGCCTTTTACTTTCTTTTGATGCCTTTTGTCAAATGAAGTTACAAATTTTAATTTCAAATTTGTCTAATTTTCTTCTTCATAGCTGTGCTTTATTCTGGTCAGAAATCCATCACTACTCCTATATCAGAAAGATGTTTTCTTGTGTTTTCTTCTAATTTTTTCCCCAATCTTGCTTTCACATTTAAGTGTAATTCACTTGGAACAGATTTTCTAATATGAACTACAATTCTCATTTAACCCCTTTTCTTCTCTCTCTCTCTCTCTCTCTCTCTCTCTCTCTCTCCCCCCCCCCTTGTCTTTCCCCCCTATAAGTAAAAGCACTTTACTTTGGTTAACTACCCATTTCTCTTTTTTTAAAAAAATCATCTTATTGGAGGCTCATACAGCTTTTATCACAATCCATCCATCCATCCATCATCCACTCTCTCGAACACATTTGTACATATGCTGCCATCGTCATTTTCAAAATATCTTCTTTCTACTTGAGCCCTTGGTATCAGATCCTAATTTTTCCCTCCATCACCCTTTCTCCCTCATGAACCCTTGATAGTTTATAAATTATTATTGTTTTCTCATGTCTTACACTGACCGATGTCTCCCTTCACTCACTTTCCTGTTGTTCACCCTCCTTGGAGGGGGCTACATGCAGATGGTTGTAACCAGTTCCCCTTTTCAACCCCCATCTTCCCCTTTCCCTTCCGGTATTGCTACTCTCATTATTGGTCCTGAGGGGTTGATTTGTCCTGGATTCCCTGTGCTTCCAGCTCTTCTCTGTACCAATGAACAGACTCTGGTCTAGCCAGATTTGTAAAGTAGAGTTGGGGTCATGATAGTGGGGGGTGGGTGGAAGGAAGCATTAAAGAACAAGAGGAAAGTTGTATGTTTCATTGGTGCTATACTGTACCCTGACTGGCTTATCTCCTCCCATGATCCTTGTAAGCGTAAAGTGACCAGATTTTAAGTGAAACACCATTGGCCGGGGCGGGGGTTTCAGGGGGAGTTCTTGATTTGAAATTTGGTCTATATAGAGCAACAAAATTTTTCATAGAACACAAAACTAGTATTGTAATATATTTATTTTAGTTTTAAAACACCACAGGACATTGTTAAATTGTTAAAAATCAGGGCGTCTGATCACTTTATTAAAGGGATCTCTAGTTGCCTACAGATGGGCTTTGGGTTTTCCCTCCTCACTCCCCCTCATTCACAATGGTAGGATTTTTTGTTCTGAGTTTTTGATACCTACCTGATTCTATTCGACACCTCATGATCACACAGGCTGGTGTGCTTCTTCCATGTGGCCTTTGTTGCTTCTCAACTAGATGACTGCTTCTTTATTTTCAAGCCTTTACGACCTCAGATTGTATATCTTTTGATATACACCATCAGCTTTCTTCACCACATTTGCTAATGCACCCATTATGCCTTCAGCAATCATATCGGGAAGGTGATCATCACAGAATGCCAGGTTATTAGAACAAAGTGCTCTTGCATTGAGGGAGTACTTGAGTAGAAACCCAAAGTCCATCTGCTATCTTAATACTAAACCTATAAATATATGCTCATAGATCTGTTTTCCTATAAATATGTGTACATGCCTGTATTTAGATCTCTATAAATGTCCTTTGCCTTCTAGTTCTTTCCTCTATTTCCTTTTACTTTTCTTTTGTTCCACTATCATGTTTGACCTTCATTTTGGTTTCAGTAATTCCTCAGTTACATTGCCCTTGATCAAGCAATACCAGGTATCCTACACCCTCCTCACCATCGATTTTGTTGTTCCCTTGTCACTGGTTTTGTTAATGCTCACTTCCTTTCCCTTTCCCATGTATCCCTGGAACTGTTGGTCCCATTGTTTCTCGTCCAGAAACAATGTTTTGTTTATCCCACCTATCAAATCTAGATAAACATGCAGAGACAATAAGCACAAAACAAAAAACAGAAACACACACACACACACACACAAAAAAAACCCACAACAAAAAACCATCAATAAAAGAAGAAAAACCTGCCTCCCTCCCTCCCGCGGCATCGTACTTTGCGGCAGCGCCAGCGCCAGCGCCTCACCCCCTTTCTCTGCCGAATCGCCATGGCGGCTGGGACCCTGTATACATATCCAGAAAACTGGCGGGTCAGCAAGGCCCTCATCACTGCTCAGTACAGTGGTGCCCAGATCCGCGTGCTCTCCGCACCACCCCACTTCCACTTCGGCCAGGCCAACCGCACCCCCAAATTTCTCCGCAAATTCCCTGCTGGCAAGGTCCCCGCGTTTGAAGGCGACGATGGATTCTGTGTGTTTGAGAGCAACGGCATTGCCTACTACGTGATCAATGAGGAGCTACGGGGAAGGACCCCAGAGGCGGCAGCCCAGGTGCGGTGGGTGAGCTTGCGGACAGCGACATCCAGTACAGCCCCCAGCCAGTACGTGGGTGTTCCCCACCTTGGGCACCATGCATCACAACAAGCAGGCCACCGAGAGCGCCAAGGAGGAGGTGAGGCGGACCCTGAGCCTAGTGGACACAAACTTGAAAACCAGAACTTTCCTGGTGGGTGAACGAGTGACCCTGGCTGACGTCACAGTCATCTGCACCCTCTTTGGCTCTACAAACACATCCTGGAGTCTTCTTTCCGCCGGGCCTTCCCCAATACCGGCGAACCGCTGGTTCCTCACCTGCATTCACCAGCCCCAATTCCGGGCCGTCTTGGGGGAGGTGAAGCTCTGTGAGAAGATGGCGCAGTTGGACTTTAAAAAGTTTGCGGAGAGCCTGCTGAAGAAGGACACCCCTCGGAAGGAGAAGGCCCCCCGGGAGGAGAAGCAGAAGGCAAAGAAGAGAAGAAGGCGGTGGCTCCGGCCCCCGAGGAGGAGATGGACGAGTGCAAGCAGGCGCTGGCCGCCGAGCCCAAGGCCGTGGACCCCTTTGCCCACCTGCCCAAGAGCCCCTTCGTACTGGATGAGTTTAAGCGCAAGTACTCCAACGAGGACACCGTCTCGGTGGCGCTGCCGCATTTCTGGGAGCCTTTTGGCAAGGAAGGCTGGTCCCTGTGGTACGCCGAGTACCGCTTCCCCGAGTAGCTGAGCCAGACCTCCATGAGCTGCAACCTCGTCGCAGGAATGTTACAGCGATCGGACACGCTCAGGAAGAATGCCTTCGCCAGTGTGATCCTCTTCGGAACCAACAACAGCAGCTCCATTTCGGGGGTCTGGGTCTTCGGAGGCCAAGAGCTTGGCTTTCCGCTGAGTCCAAATTGGCAGGTGGACTATGAGTCGTACACATGGCGGAAAGCTGGATCCTGGCAGTGAGGAGACACAGACGCTGGTCCAAGGGTACTTCTCCTGGAAGGGGGCCTTCCAGCACGTGGGCAAAGCCTTCAACCAGGGCAAGATCTTCAAGTGAACCGGGGAGCCATTAAAGGAAGCTGAGCAGTGAAAAAAAAAAAAGAACAAGAAGAAAAACCTATAAATGGTTTCAGGTCTGTTTGTTGACCTTTGGGAGTGTTTTACAGTCAAGTCTGATAGCGTGCCGCGCCCTGGTCCCAAAGTCTGTTTGGGGCATTCCTCTGTGACTTCATTGCTTTGCTTTCCTTGCTGCTCTGTTGCACGCCCACCGTGTTTCACCCTGGTGTGATGGGGTCAGATCCGACAGAATTCTCCCACTAGTGTTGTCCCTCACAGCGCTGTGGGTCAGTGAGGGATGTAGTGTCCTGTGGTGGGACCGGCCCTATGGTTCTCTCTGTGCATGGGCTGCTCTGAGCAGGAAGATCATTCTCGGGGCGTGGCTCCTGACCACTGTTTCATGGAGGCAGACCAGAAGTGAAGCAGGAAAACCAGTACATGAAAGCAAGAGCAACACTGTCATCGAGATGATCTTGACTCATACTGACCCTGTAGGGTGAAGCAGAACTGCTCCCTAGGGGTCTGAGCCTGCAGCTCTTTCTCCACAGAGCGGCTAGTAGCCTCAAACTACTGAAATCATGGCTATCAAGTGTGTAACCAACAATGCCACCAGAACTTCCGGAAGCAGAGAGGCAGGCAAGTCACAGACCATGAAAATGACCCTGTTCGTTGACTGGTTTTCTAGAGACTCCCTTCAGAGTAAGTTTCTTGATGTCTACCCAAACCTTCAGGAAAGTATGGAACGAAGTCACAGCCTCTTGGGGAATTAAGAGGAAGGGTCTATGCCACATTGGAGTGGAAAATACCAGTGAAAGCAGTGCCTTTGATTCAGAAGTGAGAATACTTATTGGATTGGTAGTTCCTGTCGACAGGAGTGCCCATGAGAATGGCTCTCAAGAGGGACCATCAGTCCAAGGAGCAGAACAAGAGAAACCTGAGTTGGCTTCCCAGGGGATATTCACCAACAGCTGGGGTGCATGGTGAGTGGAGCCAGTTTCTGATAACTAAGTCACTGGAGATCTTTTCTACTGCATGTTACCCTTCAAGAAAAACAAAACGTTTAACTGTAATACCCATACCAGAAAGAATTGACGCTGATGCCACTCCCTCCTTCAGCTTTGAATTATATCACTTACAGTCCTTTGGTCACTGATGTTGGTGTGCTTCTTCCATATGGACTTAATTGGCATATCACTTAAGTGGCTACTTGTTTGGAAACAAGCCTTTAAGACCCCAGGTACTATGTTATCTGAAAGCTGGGTACCCTCTAATTTCTTCACCATATTTAGCCCTAGCACCTATAACTGTGTTCTCTTCTTGAGGGGGAATATCAAGGAGGGCTATCATGTAAGAACTAATTATTCTTAAAATTGGAGCCCAGATTTAGTGTGAGCCCAAAACCCATTCCTGGATATATGTTGTTTTTTTTTTAAATATACCTTTATCTCCCTTTGGAAACCTCCTTGTTAATTTATGGTGGAAAGTTTTGTTGATCGATCAATCGATCATCTCACCAGGACATAAAGATCTTGCATTTATAGTGTCATTGATTAACTCTTGTTACTATTTTTTAAGCCCTGTCTAGAGAGGAGTATTGAGCCAATGCAGACTAACTCCATACCACAATACCAGAATTATTCAGACTCAAATCTTTAATGACCAGATATTATTTATACAAACAATGGGAGTTGGTGCCAGGGAAATTTTACAATAATATTCACTGAGAATATCAGTCAGAGGTTTGCCAGAATAATATGTATCTTAATACAGCATATAGGGCACTAATGTAGTAAGTCCATGATTGTCCACCCATGTACAATTCAATAATCTTCATATAGCTGTCTTTTGCTTCTGCAAACACCATGAATTTTCATTATTTTTTTAAAAATCATTTTATTGGGGGCTCATACAGCTCTTATTACAAACCACCCATCCATTTTGTCAAGCACATTTGTACATATGTTGTCATCATCATTTTCAAAACATTTTGTTTCTCTTTGAGTCCTTGGTATCAGCTCCCTGCCCCATGACACACACACACACACACACACACACACACACACAAAACACAAACACATACACTTTCCCAACCAACAGTCATACATTTGTGTTCCCTTAGATGTATCTGCTCCCTTTCCCCTCTCCTAACTTGACTTCCCTATCAGTAACCCTCATCCCTCTTATAGGGCTATCTACCTGTCCAGGGTGGGGGGTGGGAAAACCTCATTATAATTTTACATAGTAGCCATTCAGAAATCAATATCCCCTCTCCCTCCATTAACTATTTTTTTGGGGGGCGGGGGCAGGCATCACTGCCTCTGGTGGTCATGGGCGCTACCCAGTGCTGTTCCTGAGAGCCGCCGCTGGATTTGAACTGCCAAGCCCCTGGGTCGCAGTCCCGCACTCAACCACATATGCCACCAGGGCTCAACCCTCCCTTAACTATTTGATAGTTGTCATGGTGTGACTTCTGCCAAAGTGACCTTGAAGATATACACCTCAAGAGGATGGTGCATGGTTCATTGTCACCAGGCAGGTTCTCTCTCTACCTGCCTGAGTGGACCCATGGCCAGCAGACTGGATGTCCTGCAAGCCTGAGTTTGTGCCTGTTCTGCTCCTTGTTCTTATAGTTGACTGATACCATATTTGTCCTTTTGTGAGTGACTAACTTCACTCAACATAGTATCTTTGACATCCTCCCTTGTAATGAGATTCATCGCTTTGCCAGGTTTTTTTAGGGATGCATAGTATTCCATTGTGTATATATTCCAGAGGGTTTTGTTTATTCACTGTTCTACTAATGGGAATTTTGGCTGTTCACAACTTCTTGCTATTGTGAACTGTGCTGCAATGAACATGGGGAAACATGTCTGTTCATGATCTATTTTTTATTTTTTTGAGGGGGGTTATATGTACAGTAATGTTGTTGCTAAATCACACAATTACCATCAGTTTTAGGAACCCCCCATATTGCTTTTCCCAATGACTGTAGATATTTACAAGCCTACCAGCAATGAATAAGCGTTCCCAATCTCTCCACACCCTCTCCAGCATTTGTTGTTCTCTGTTTTGAAAAAGTTATGAGTGTTAGAGGGTACCTCAAGGTTGTTTTGACTAGCAGTTCCTGAATGGCTAGAGAATGAGAGCAATTCATGCGCTTATTATCCATTTGAGTGTCATCCTTCGTGAACTGTCTGTTCAGGGCTTTTTCCAACCTTCTCAGAGGGTTATTTGTTTTTCTATTGTTGTAGGCTCATTGTATATTGTAGATTTTAGTAATTGGTCCTTCAGCCGCTACATCATTGCTAGATATATTTTCCCAGTCTGCAGGCTCTCATTTTACTCTTTTAAAGAAATCTTTTCATGTACACAAGTGTTCGGTTTAATAGATTGCATTCATCTATTTTGTCTTCCATAGAATGCACTTCCTTTATATCTCTGGCAGTCCGTATGTGCCTTGTACTGGGGCACTTAGATTTGTCCCAATTTTCTCATTGATGATCCTGACAACTTTGGGCTTTATATTCATGACTTTTGACTC
Source organism: Nesogale talazaci (assembly GCA_004026705.1). NCBI lineage: Eukaryota > Metazoa > Chordata > Mammalia > Afrosoricida > Tenrecidae > Nesogale > Nesogale talazaci. The sequence continues at coordinate 28,397 of PVJH01017932.1, forward strand.
ACCTTGAGTTTGCTTTTGTGCATGGGGTGAGACATGGATCTTCTTTCATTCTCCTGCAAATGAATATCCAGATATCCCTCTCCTTCCCATTTTATGTCTATTTGCCTTTGTCAAAAATCGGTTGTCTGTCAGGGTGTTTTGATTTCTGGGTTTTCCGTTCTGATCCATTGGTCCGTGCATCACTCATTTTACCAGTACCTCGCGGCCTTGACCACTCTGGCTGTATAGCAGATTTTTAGGTGAGGGTGTGCAAGACCACCCACTTTGTTCTTCTTTTTGAGGAGTTCTTTGCTTATTCTGAGCTTCTTGCCTGTATATGAAGTTGGTATTCTGTTTTTCCATTTCTTCGAAGAATGATGCTGGAATCTGGATGAGGATTGCACTAAATGTGTGGATCACTCTAGATCAGGGGTTCTCAACCTTCTTCATGCTGTGCCCCTGTATTACAGACCTGCATGTTGTCATGACCCCCAATCATAACATTATTCGTTGCTACTTCATAACTATAATTTTGCAACTGTTATGAATCATAGTGTAAATATCTTATATACAGGATGAATTTGCACTGTTATAAATTGAGCATAATTAAAGCCTAGTGATTAATCACAAGAATGATAATGTACTTACATATTATGAAATAGGTATTTCTAAATACAAATAAATGAAATTTTGTCCGAAAGCATGGGATAGCATGGGTAACAGTCTTCATGCCCATGCTCCTATGTGAGCAAATCTGCAGTTGGGTGGACCTGTCTGGAGATGATAGAGGAGCGGTGTCTTGGTTCCTAGGACCATTGGAAACATGTGTTTTCCACATGTGAAAAGGGTGACCCCTGTGAAAGGGTCATTTGAATCCCAAAGGTGTCAACACCCACAGGTTGAGAACCACTGCTCTGGATATTATTGACATTTTCATGATACCGGGTCTTCCGATCCATGAACAGGGGATCTTCTTCCATTTGTGTAGGTCCTTTGGTTTCTTTTAGTAATGTTCTGTTGTTTTCTTTGTCCTGGTCTTTTGGTTTATTTTGGTTAGATCTATTCCTAGGTATTTATACTTTTGTGTGGTTATTATGAATGGTATTATTTTCTCGATGTTTTTAAAAGTCTCATCACTGGTATGTAGGAACCCAAATGATTTCTGCTTGTTGATCTTGTATCCTGCTACTATGCTAAACTCCTCTACTGTTTCCAGCAATTCCATTGTGGACACCATACGATTTTCAACATATAAAAAAATCATATCGTCTGTAAATAGTGCAATTTTCACTTTTTCTTTGCCCAGTTGTAGTCCCTTGATTTCGTGCTGTTGTCTTATGGTTCTGCCTAGAACTTACAGAGCATTGCTAAATAAGAGTTCAGATAAGGGACATCCTTGACAATTTCCCTTATTCAGTGGTAATGTTTTCAGCCTTTCTCCTTTGAGTGTGATATTGGCTGGGGGGTTTCATATGTGCCATTTTTCTTGTTGTTGAGAATTTTCCTTTATATTCCAATCTTCTTTTTAAGAGCTTTCATTAGGAATGGTGTCAGATATTATCAAATGTGTTCTCTGCATGAATTGATATGATTCTTATCCTTTTCCTTGTTTATGTGGTGGATTACATGAATTGTTGTTGCTATTGTTTTTATCATCCCCCGCGCCTCCCAAAATAGTAGGAGCTGTACTGTGGTCTTTAATTTCTATTCAGGCTTCTGAATAGAATGTTGGTGAGCATTCTATTCAAATGCTGACCAACCGGTTGCAAAAAAGAGGGGGCTTTCAAGTTGCAAAGGGCCAGGAAGGATGGTCAAGGTTCAACAAAAACTGGAATTAAAAAGGACAGGCAAGCATTTGTTATCTTGGTAGACATTCACATTGTGACACAAGTCAAGTGATCTTTTTCCCTTTCTACATCAATCTCTCGGTACAGCCTCTGGGTTCCTTTCTAACTCTTCGGCGTCGCTACTCAGCTCAGCCTCACTGTCTTTATACTCACTCACTTAGCAACTTGCTTTCTATGAGGTAGTGATGGGCAAATGGAGTTTAATTTGACAATCTAATTCTTGATAAAGTGTCAGGGGGTTAAAGTTGCTTGTTTCTTGGGTAAGAGGGATTCCTAACAGGGAATTTTTCTTGTTTCCAGAAATTTCTTAAGGATTAAATACAACAGTGGGGATTTCAGGAAGGATAAGGAATATATAACGCATCCCCTTGATCATACCCAGTACTCAAAAGAGCAACAGATGAGTTGACTGATTTGAATTCCATCCTCCAATTTGAAGACTTCCAGAGTATTGACATTGAGGGCTTCATATGGGTCAGGCGTTGTCCTAGGTGAAAGGGATACAGTAATGATCAGGAAAGAGACATCTTTCCTTGAGAGTGAAATATATATATATATATACACATATATGTGTGTGTGTGTGCATATGGAGTTAGAAAACATTCCTTTAACTTTCGATTCCATTTTCCCATGTATTCTTTTGAGTCCTCATATATAATGTTTGTAAATTGTATTTGCATGTTCCAGCCAATCACTTACTTATTTAATGATGAGCTTTTATAATTAGCTTCATTTTAAAAGTTTGGGAACCACTCAATAAGATGTTAAAGAAAATGCTGAGTTCTTTTGCATAAATTCCACACTCCTTGTGCTGTGCCTTGGTTCTCACGTGATTCATTACTTTGAAAATGCCTGGAGTCATTCTTCTTTGCTTTGGGTCTATGGTACAGTTCTCTTAGTTCTGGAGTCCTTTCCCATCCCCTCTCTCTACCAAGTCCAAGAGTCCCATCCCCTACCCCCCACAATCTTGTCTCTGTTCGTAATGGAATAAGAATTCAAATAAAAGCCAAAACCAATCTCACTGTCATCCAGCCAATGCCGATTCATGGCGACCCTGTAGGACAGAAGAATTGCCAGTGTGACTTTGTGAGACTGTGACTCTTTCCAGGAGTCGAAAGCCCTGTTTTTCTCCTGAGGAGCTGGTGCCTTTGAATCGCTGACCTTACTGTTAGCAGTCTAGACCACCAGGAGTCCAAACATTCATACACCTCACATTAGGGGGGTGGGAAACTTTCTATAAAATATACCCTTCCATCCCACTTAACAAGGAACTGTCCTGTGTCATAACTCAACAGAACAATTGACACCCTAATCTGAATCCATTTCCCGAATAAGTTCTGAGATTTGGTGGATCGAGAGGGTTCACTTAAGAGCAGCTTCCAGAGCAGAGAAAGAGACTCCCATCAAAGACAAATGCCTCCCTTCACACTTAGAGAAACCAAGACAAGTGTTTGACATGCCCCTCATCACTTAGAGTTCTACAAATATGAAGATATCTTTTCATAATAAAATTTCAAGCATTAGAAATGTATTTCATGATTAAAAACAAATAACATTTACTTGTGATAGTCTGGGTAGATTAGAGAAACAAATCCATAGGCCTGCATATATGTATATTAAAGAGCTTTATATACAAGAGCAGTTGAATATTGAGAAAATTTCCCAGTCCAGTCCAGATCAAGTTCATTAAGTCCAATATTAGCCCATATGTCCAATACTGATTGATAAAGTCCTTGTCAGACTCACGAATCATATGCAGGATGATCACAGGCCAGTGAGTGCAAAGTCTTGTGGACCCAGTAGCGGTAGACACTTCTCAGCGCTGGCAGGGGTCTCACGTGGTTCCTCCAGTTCCCAGTGCCCTGGGTCTATCAGGGTGGTGCCATGTGTCTGACAGTGTCTCCAAGGGAGTGAGCGTAGAGGAAGAATGTGTCTCCCACCTCCAAGGAGGAAAATACAAGAATTCCCAAAACCCTTAGGAAAGGCCATGCCCACTCAGAGGTCTCATTGACTATGACTCAATTGACAGACTAGACTCCACCCCTCCCCTCTTAAACGTGTCAAGTCCCAAATTGACACTATATTATGTAACTACCTCACTTGTCCAGTTTAATCTCCCACCACCCTCTCTCTCGACCATTTGAAGATTAACAACCCAGAGCTCTTTCCCTGCAGTAGCGAGCCTCATCTTTTTCCTCGGGATCAGCTGGTGTGTTCTGACTGCTCACCGTGGGGTTAGCAGTCCACCTTGTCACCCACTGCACTATGCACACCAACAGTCGGCAGCTGGGCGACACAGGAAACTAAAAAACGACATGTCTGTGAACTCTTCTGAAACAGACAGCCTGGAGGGGAAAAGGAGGGGACTGCTTTACAGGAAGACTTGAGACAGGCTCTGGGGCGCTAACTGCAGGGTCAGTACCTCATAACCAGCAACTCCTCAGAGAAAGACGAGGCTTTCTATCCCCAAGAAGAGTTTTTGCAGGGCTGCTCAATTTGTCGATCGCGATCTACTGGCCGATCACAAATGTAGTGTGGGTAGATGGCGTGGCATTTAAAAAATAGATGTAAGCCTATCATCAATCCCGTCACTTAACTGACAAACAGCACAGCCAATCAGATGCCATCTAAGGTGTCAAACGCAAGCACGAACAACTGCACCAAGTGCAGCAAAACTGACAAGCTCAGTTATCGCCAATTTTTAGAACCTGGTTCTTTTCTCTTAAACATAAGAAAGGATATTAAAATGAGTGGGGGAGTTGGACCGAGTAAGAAGACAAAAATGTATCACGTTGATACAGGATGGGAGATTTTGACACTGCAAGCTGACATTTAGCTGAAATCCAGAACGCATGAGAGTTCTGATACTTACTCACAGAGGGAAAGTACCCACACGAGAAAATGTGCTACTTCCTTGACTGTATTGTTCAGCTCTACTTATTGATGTGCATCAGCCTTTTCCCACATACAGATCATCAAGTCCAACTACCATTCCACCAGGACTGATGATCATTTGGAAGTGTGTTTGAGACTGGCTGTTCTATGTCGCCCTGCCTCATGCCATTCAGGGCAAGACATCAAGTCAACTCAGGTCATGACAAAAAAATGTAGGGGCTGAGCCCCGGGGCCTAGTGGTTGTGCGCGGGACTGCAGTCCACGGGGATGGAAGTTCAATTCCAGCTCCACAGAAGCAAAGGCTGGACCTTCTACTCCCACCACCAGAGAGCAGTGATGTCCAAAAAACAAAAAATGTACATACTTAATTGTGTTGTGTTGTGCAATATGGACTCATGCAGTTATGCAAGGTACATAAGCATACATTTTACATATAAAGAATTCTCCAGCTGAGTCCCGGAGACATAGTGGTTGAGTGTGGGACTGCGGTCCATTGGCTTGGTGGTTTAAATCCAGCAGCAGCTCTCCGGGAGCAAGGCTGGGTAGCTCCCACAACCATTATAGGGCAGTGATGCCAAAAAAAAAAAAAAAAAGAATTCTCAATGCATTCTCAATGAATAAGTATATTAAATAAAAATAAATGTTTTACATTTTTGTAGTCGGTAAATCATTTTGACTTGGTCATTTTATAAGTAGTATGCAAACTGAAAAAGTGTGAGCCTCCCTGAGTTAGTCTCTGTTCAACTCGATGGATGGCAGTGAGTGATCGTCTAAAATGCTTTTTCATAATACGCAGTCTACTTCTTCAAATCTACAGTCCTGGCAACACACTCTTCCAAGTCGTATCCTGTTCCTAGTGTAATGATTCAGAATACATTCCACTCTAAGTACCACTGACATTTCTGACTGTGACATTCCTTTCACTGAACACTCTCCCTTCCAGAAAGGCTGACATTTAGACAGATCTTCGTACAACTTGGTCTTACTTCTGTCAACTATAATACTTATCCCAACACAGGTTTTCTTTCTGAAAAAGCTCTCTCTCTGGAGGTTTGAGTCTTCCTGTTTACTTTATGCATTTGAACCCTAGCTTCAAGTGCTTACATTTGCTTTACTGTGAATGCAAAGTTAAGTACAAGTAAAAGGCTGGTTGGTTATTTTCTCCTAGATCTTTTCATAGCAGCCCTGGTGGGATGGTGGTTTCTCACTGGGCTGCTAACTAAAAACATCCACAGTTCAAAATCACCCCCTGCTCCACGGCAGAAAGAGGAGGTTATCTACTCCCATAAGGGCCACAGGGTCAGAACCCACAGGGGCAGTGCTACTGTCCTCTAAGTTTGAAATGAGTCAGCATTGACCCAACAGCAGTGAGTTTGTCTTCTAAAAATCTTTTTTTCTTCTTCCTTGCTCTGTGAATACAGTTTTATTTCATTTTTCCCACTCTGTATGCTTTGTTTTCATTTTTTAAATTAATTAATTTTAATTGGGGGTTAATAAATGTATCATATCACTCTATCGTTCTGAAGCTATGTAGGAAACTCTCTAAGTGGTAATAATGACTGTAGAGGTTAGGCAAAATTTGGGTGACCAACTGGTAACACTCACTAGACACCATTTTATAATTCTCATACCCAGATTATCATAAGGAGTATCTTGGGAATCATTATCATATATATGTTGATCTACTTCTGTGCAATTACAGAAGTATGCCTATAATCTAAATGACCCTAGAAAAACAGAAGGTTGCATTAATTTAAGGATGTACTCAAAGCATTGTATCACAATAACCTAATTTTATTTTCCTAGCCCTTATGACTATGTAAAATAAATTCTAGAGTTAAAAAAAAATAATCCAACAGGGGTGGGAAACTAGGTCTGGATGTTATTACAAACTCTGCCACAGGCCTGCGGTTTGTCCTTGGGCAAGTTCTTTAGCTTATCTATGTTTCAGTTTCATCATTCACAGAATGCAGAATAAGGAAATGGAATCCCTCCCTTTCATTATTTATGGATTACAAGGCATGCTTCTGTGCTTTTGTAAGTGGAATGTGTCTTTCTTAGGAAGAGTGGAAAAAAATTGACAGGAGATACATCTTAAAGAGATCGTTAACTTAAAATCAACACGGTGCATACCTAGAAAAATGTTTACATTATGAAGTTTAAAATTAGTTGCTATCATTTTCTCATTTGGATCAGACAAAAGTATTACTTGAGCGATTATATTTTTAAAGTTCATCTCATAGATTATAAGCTTCCTGAGAGTATGTCCCATTCATATTTTACATTTATTAATAATTGCTCTTTCAATTAAAGCACTTTGTGACTTGTCTCAGTACTTGTAGGGCATTTCCTATTGTCTGTCTTATTCACTGTTACTTTTAACACATACTTGTTATATAACTACATGGCTATATTTTAGATTTACAGTAAAACAATTTCTCTTCGTTCAACTTCAGGTTTTTAATTTCCTGCTTTACTATAACTAATGCAGTAATGCAGTTTTGTCTGTATCTGTAATCCCCCAATCATCCAATCACTTAAAATTGAATTACTGTGATTTTATAAAAGAAAAACGGTAAACAATGTTTTTATAAGGACTATAAAGAAACTTCCATAAACATTAATAGCTTTTCCTCAAAAGGAGACTGGGTGACCTCAAGGATTTGCAATCCATTAATCTACAGGTTGGAGATTACAATCACACACCTGTTCCTTGGAAGAAAGTCCTGGAAAACTGTACTATTTGGGATACTGATGACATCCAAGAAACCCACTGTGAAACTTCTATTCTCGAATGGGGTTTCCAGGAGTCCCAACAGACTGGAGCGCAGCTAAGAATACCAACTTTCCTGAATAGCGAAATAGATGATTCTTGACAGAAATCAGAAAACGACGCCGTGCTTTTTGTTGTTGTTCCCATATGTTAAAAGCTTGTGGTACTTAGCCACCGGAAACGGGTAATAAAGTTTTTTTTTTTTACAGTTATATTCCTTTCTCAGTGAAAGCTTGTCTCTCTCCTTTGTAGTCTTACATTTTTCTTAAACCGCAAATATATATAGACTAATCATTAGTCTAATACACCGTGCTTGATTGGGAGGAAGGCTTTCGTAATTAAGACATAAAGCCGTAATTTATTCTGCTCTGTTAAAGAAACGAAGGCTTGTTAGTTTTCAGCTTTTTAATGAGATGCTCTGCTCCCCGCAGGCACTCAATAAATATTAATTGGACGAATTAAACACACACTGCTCAAATTAAACCTCAGGGGAAACCACGGCGGCTCCACGTGCTCAGGGGCGGAGCATGTTCACACACACACACACACACACACACACTCGCGCGCGCGCGCAAGCACACGCCCTACGTGCACGCGGCCCAAAACCTCTTGCTTAAAATCTGTGCTATTCCAGAAAGCTTAGTTTAAAAAAAGGCGGGGGGCGGGGGGCGAAAGGCTTGAGACCTCCCGGCGCCAGGTCGTCGCCGTGGGATTCGTGGAGCCACTGTCTTTCCTGGGGCGGACGCGGGAAGTTTGGCGGCACTTGCCCTGCCCGGACCCACGGCGTAGCCGGTGCCGCGAACCCTCCTCCGGGCCTCCTGCGCGCCCCCAGCCTTCCGGAGCAGCTGCAGGCTCCGCCCCCAGCTCTGGCCCCGCCCCCCCGGCCGCGCTCCCCGCCGCCCTCCCCGCCCCTCGCAGTGTGCGCTCGGCTCGGCTGCCTGTGGGACGGCGGGGTAGCGGCGCGGTCCTCGGGTCCTTTGTCTTCAGGCTGCGGCGGCCTCTCGCCTCCTTGGTCGGCGCCGCTTCCGCGAAGCCCCGGCTGCCACGCCAGCGAGCGGCCCGCGGTCTCTGCCGGCGGCGGAGTCGGCTTCGGATGCCCGGCGGCGCGATCGCCGGTTGCGGATCATGTCGGCGGCGGGAACTGGGACGGGGGTGGAGGCGGGCTTCTCCAGCGAGGAGCTGCTGTCGCTCCGCTTTCCCCTGCACCGCGCCTGTCGCGACGGCGACCTGGCCGCCCTCTGCTTGCTGCTCCAGCAGACGCCCTGCGCCCACCTGGCCGCCGAGGACTCCTTCTACGGCTGGACGCCCGTGCACTGGGCCGCACACTTCGGCAAGGTGTGTGGCTGCGTGGGGCGGCGAGCGGGCCGAGCGCTGGATGCAGGCCCTCCTTCCCGGACGCGGGCAGAGCCTTCAGGGCTGCGGGGGCACTGTCGCTTTAAGGCGCCATTTTCTGCAGTTCTGAGGCTCCGGTCTCCCCCGCGGGGCCCCTTGAGCTCCGGAGGGGGCTGAGAACCGCCCCTGCGGGGGTGCCGGGGTCGAGGAGGAAGCGGGGCCGGCTGGGCGGCCGCCTGCCTGCGCGGCGTGCCGGGACCATGTGCCCGTGCCCGGGGGCTCGGGCGCGGGCGCGGGCGCGGGGCGCGGGGCGGAGCCAGTTTCAAACGCGAGCGGGTTCCCGGGAAACGCCGCGGCGAACCCCGACCGAGAGACCGGCCCCCCGGCGCGCTCGCCCTGCGCGGAGTTCGGGGCCCTCCCTGGGCGCCTGCGGGAGGGAGGGGAGCTTTACGTTATTTGAGGGAACCCCCCCCCCGCCCCGCTTTGGAGAATCGTCTAATAAAAGCAGCGCAGTTGCTTTCCCCGGGGCATTTCGGGAGCGCCCCGGGCTGGTGGGGACGGTGGATTGGCACCTTTTCCCTGCAGCCTCCTTGCGTCCACCTCCTGGAGGGAAGGCCCCCCGGTGCCTGGATCACAGGGGGACGCCGACTTCGGGGAGGCCTGGGGAGATGTTTTGTATCTCGGCAGTGGTCTCGGGATTTGGGGCGCGTGAATTTCTTCCATTTGCGGTGCATCTGACAAGTATGGGGGAACCTGGTGCCTACCGATAATCGCAGTTGAAGTTAGCAGCTACAGGTGGCTTTTTGAAATGATTTGTTTTCTCAGGTGCCCCATTAAACGGAGTAGTCTTTCAAAGGAGCGGGACTCTGCGGAGGAACTGTTGAAAAGTCACTTAAGGGACGATCTCAACAGTTTCTAAATTTGCCTTTGGTTCCAGCCGCCTGCAGCTGTTGATATTACCCTGCTCGCGAAGGCCCAGGCAGCCAGAGCTTTGAATGAATAACCCTTGTGGTACTGCTTCTAGATTTGACCTCCCTTCCCTCACCCTGAGTCAGAGTGGACTCATGGCCCTCGTTTTAGGTTTTGGGCCTCCACCCACCCCACCCCCCACTCATCATTTTTGGAAGTGTGCACATACCTAAAGCTTCTATTTTTTAATTTGGTACTCACAACTTGATCATCTTTTTTTAAACTGGGAGGGCATTTTGCATGATACATTGTTTTGTTTTGGACCTGGAAACTACCTACAAATTTTAGGAAACACCCTTTTGGAAAGTACCTGGGAAAAGATGTAATAGGATGAGAAGTTCCATTTTTCTAGATTCTTGAAGATTGAAAACAAGTAACTTTGGTCCAAGACATTCTTAAGAGTAGGTTTATCTACACACACGTAAGGAAATATGCTAAGTCATGTATTTTAATGTGTGTTTTTTTTAATAAGCCAGTGATTGTGCTAGTCATAGTTAGAATCTCAGAAACTTCTAGGCACAAAAGTCTGATTTTGTATATTTGAAAAAAACATAACGTATCATGCATGCTTCCTCTTTTTGCAGCTTGTATGCCACTGTAGTGGCCAATGTCACACTAATGGTTTTAATCATTGATCTTGGGTTTATCGACAATTCACATTATAGACTGGATTGTTGCAAGCATATAGACTTCATGACATCTGTGACCCTTGCCTTGGTTAAGTAAGATAAGTTGCATCAAAAACCAAGGATGCCCAACTAATCTCCCTTCCTTGCTCCTTCTCAGACAGTTTTTGCTTTTTAAAAGATGTGTACAGTGAGGAGTACTTGACCTAATCCGCCCCCCCCCCCCCACATGGTTCTGGTGAAAGTTTACAGAACAAATTAGTTTTCCTATTGGATGATGTGTATACATTTCGTTTAATGATTCAATTTGAAAGTCATCAGACAATTAACCTATGATAAACAGTAACATTTTGTTTTAGGGGGTTGTGTGCAGAATGTTATGGGTATGCAGGTAAGATTTTTGTCTTGTAATGAGTTCCTCTAAAATCAGTGGTTATATATATTTCATATAAATGGGAGTTGAGTTAAATAGACTTATGTAGAGCTTTTAAAATTAATTTTAAGTTGGGAAGAATCAGGATGCTACCTGATATTTTTTAAAGATTAGGTAACATTTTCCACACTTGTAAAGTCAAATTGGGTTATTTGACCCCAGGTAGGTCTCTTTCAATTCTTAAACGGATTCGCATAGTGTTGTTTTTTTAACTTGTTAAAATTCAAGGCATGTTTCCTCATCCCCTTACATGAGATTTGATTGAAACAAATGAAAATTCAGCGGGAAAGGTGACCCAGATATTGTGAAGTAGTTATATCACCTCGTGGTGACTTGAATAAATATCTTGATATTTTTATTGCCAGTGCACGCATTAGTAGTTTACATTGCTCTTTCTGGTGTTGGGAGAGGGGAGAAGCCAGTTAAACCACCAGAGGCGGTTAGATCCCAGTGGCTCCTGCCCTGTCTCTGAAGTGCTAAGGATAGCACCTGGATGCCCCTGAGAGAGAACTCAATCTTTTGAAAACAAAAGTAAAAGAAATCCCTTCAGCTTTGCATGTAAACTTGAAGCCGGTGGGGGCAAACTCACTACCTTCCCTTTGATGGAAGCCCTCAGCCACCTTGCAGGACAAGGTAGAATTGAGACTGTTTCTCCTTTACACTGGCGTGGATGCCCATCTTTCTCAGCTGGAGCAGGCTGGTGTTTTCGAATTGCAGACCTTGTGACTTGCAGCCCCACCCTTAGGTAGTTTGCCCCAAGGGCTCCTGCAGACAGCAACACTCTGATAGCCTATATCCCTGTAAAGTGCATCTTGTTGTTTATTCTTGTAGTAAACTGTTAGTACATGCTCAGGGCTTCGGTCCTCACCCACTCCCCTATCTCTGTTTAGGGGAGAAAGGCACTCTTCTCACAAGACAGTTATTTTGAAGATTTCCTTGCTTGAGAACAAGTCCCTGATTTAGGGGAGGCGGATACTATTGTGTGATAATTACCAAGTGTTTAATTAGTAGAGTATTTAAAGCATCATTACAGGTAGTCACTTGAAATATTTATCCAGTAGTCTCTGCAGTTATCTCCTGTGAGTTCACATTTTCTGTCTCCGCTTGAGTACCCGCAAATAAATCCAGGAGACCAAATAATTAGACCTTCAGTATTTGCCCCAAACCAAACCCACTGCCATCAAGTTGATTACAACTCACACGACCCTGTAGGATAGGGTAGAACAACCCTGTGTATTAGAAAACCTCACCTTTCCCTTGTAGACTTCTTGGGGGTTTCGAACTGCTGGCCTCGGGGTTAGCCATTCCAAGAGTAATCCACTACACCCACAGGGCTTCATGACCAAACTTACCGAAATCAACTGCCAAGAGTTGGTTCCCACTCCGACCAAACCTAAAAATCTTGATGAGAGCAGATGCCATAAAACTCATCGTCAATTCCAATTCCAATTCATAACAACCCTAGAATTGTCCCTGTGGGTTTCCAAGACTGTAATCTTTATATGGAAGAATAAAGCCACCCCCAGGAATGACTTGTAGCGTACAGAAAGCCGGCCTTGCAATTGGCAGGCCTACTCAGCCCACCATGTCACCAGGGCCCTGTGGAAACAGTTGGCTTCTTTTCCTACCAAAAGGCTGATGAACTCGTGGGTGGAAGTCTACTGCTTTGCCTGACCACCAGGCTATAGAACCCTGCTGGTGTAGTGGTTGCCATGTTGGGCTGCAATGTGCCAGGTCAGCAGCTCCAAGCACCAGCTCCAACCCCACCCCCGCCCCCTTGCCATTCCATTCCCTTAAAGAGTTAAGTCTTTGAAGCTCAGGGACAGTTCTACCCTACCACACAGGTGCTGTGAGATAGCATCTACTGATTGGGATGACTTTCATTTCTTTTTTTCCCTGTGACTCTAGGCTTGAATGAGAAGAGTTCAGAAAGCCCCCACTCAAAGTAATCCCTTCACATCTTTGGGGAAAAGCCCTAAGGGTGGAAATTAGGCCAGAACTCACTTTTCCAGCAATGCCCTTGTTTCCTTTTGGTCAGCGGGCTGCTCACCTTTTACATACATTTAAGCCTGTGTTTTCTTCAGCTTCCTTTGCTGGAGGTTATCTTGACATCAGTGTATTGTCTATTGTCCCCCCTGTCATGCAAACATTCCTGCTACCCAATCGGTTCAAAAGTTATTAACCTCTTCAACGACTTATTCCCAGGCCACTTTCCATTATTTAAATCCCTAGTTGCACATTACTTTTAAGGGATAGGTTGACCAATAACCTTTTAAGAATTCCAAGTGAAATTCCCTAAATAGCTAGAGACTGCAGTTAAGGCCAGGCCAGTAAACTTTCACTTGATGTTAAAGATGAGTAGGTTTGGGCACTCCAAATGATACCCATGACCGGTTCATTTCTGTTGGGCTTTTGAGATTGATTCATCTTGCCACAGGCTGAAGCACCTCTCCCGCCACTCAGAATAGTAATAAAGACACTATAGGCAGAAGTTGTATGTTTCCCAGCCTTTACGACCAGACTCAAGTTACTCCCAATTGCTTAGCAGAGTTCATCTGTGGTAATAATTTTTTAGAAGAATTCATACCAGACTAGCCCCACTGGAGGTTGCTCTTCAAGGTCCTCTTCTGCTCCATCTCCCTCCCTTCCCTTGCACATAGTCCCTCCCTGTGACTCTATATGTGATACGATATGTGATATGACACAGTGGCTCACAGAAACTCACGAGACGTTGAGGGAACGTCTTACATGGGCTATGAGTGCCGATACACCCCGCATCTGAAGGCGAGGGGGCTTTAAGGAGCCCAATGCAGGGTGGGGAGTCAGAAGCCAAAGATGTCCAAAAGTCAAAGCAGGTCTTTCTACTTATGTTCCTCAGGGAAAGGGGGAGGGCTAAGCAACACCCAGCACGCTGACCCAGTGCCTCGCAGTGCGTTTCCTAGACTGTAACTGCACAGGAGGAGAGAGCCCAGGGTTACTCCCTCGGTGCTGCTGGTCGTTTCCACCTGCCTGCCATGCAACTCACGGTGCAGCTCACCAACGCCACCACCAGGGCTCCTTCCTTGACTAAAATCAGGTCTTCAGCCTGTGCAAGCATAATAAAGGGCATCCTCCAGAACGGGATTATAGCCACAGTCCATAAGAAAACAAGTCCCTGACTCAGAGCAATTCTGCAGGTAAGACAGGGGAGAACCGCTCCGGGGACTTGCTGAGACAGTAAACGTTCATGTAATAGGAGTAGAAAACCCCGTCTTTCTCCAGCTGGTTGACTGGTGGTTTCAAATTGCTGACCTTGTGACTCACAGCACAACTCGTCACCACTCTGCCCCCAGGGCTCCTGTGTCATCTCACAGAGCTCTTGTAGGAATGGCCAGAAGGAACGTTTTGCAAGGAAGAAGACTGGTTTCAAGCTAGGCGACGGCTGCCTTTCTCTAACTACATTATAATCAGAGGAGAAAGAGGACAACCTCAAAAGGAGTGGTAGGTGTCCTGAAGCCACACCAACCCTGTGGGTACAGTGGTTGGCACCTGGGGGACTAAATGTTTGTCTCCTGTGAATCCGTTCATGTAGGAGTTAGCATGTCTGCCTCTTTGCTGGTTTAACGTGCCAGCCCTTATTTTAGTCTGTGAGTCAGAATCGACTCAGTTTTGGAAGTCTTTCATGTTGGGAAGGTACAGAACTTAGCTTTGGGGTTTAGGTGGGCTTTCCCAAATAATGCTTTTTCTCCTCTGTACAGTTTGAAAAAACTGCATGTTAAAAATAAATAAATAAATTTAAAGAAAAAGCTGGATGTTGCTTTCTCATCCATTCCTCCACCCGTGGCAAATAGGAAGTGTACATAAATTGAATGCAAAAAGTTGTGCAGAACATGTCAAACAGTCTTCAGCCATGAAAAGGTTGATTTTTTTTTTTAAGTATGTACAGACTAAGGGCTTAAGTAAGCCCAGGTTTTTAAATGTTCACATTTAATAGATGTCTTTGACATAGTTGACTCTTTTATGATTTTTCTATTGTTGGAGTTTTCTATTGTTGAAAACAAAAGTTTTCTATTGTTGGAGAAGCCAAGTACTTTTAAATGTATGTCATGTCATTTTTTTACTTTCTTCTATTCCTGTGTGCTAATTAAAAAGAAAATGTATTTAAGAACTTGAGTTAAATTGGAATAAGGCTTAATGTCTTGAAAACAAAGGGGGGAAAATCTGTTACCCCAGATGTCATTCATTATCATTATAGAATTGTGATTACTCTTGTAATATCTGGATTTGATACTATGCTGACATGTAGGCTTATTTTTCATTCCAATTCCTGTTGTTTTTGAAGCTGGAGTGCCTAATAGAGTTGGTGAGAGCTGGGGCCACTCTCAATATCTCCACCACTCGGTATGCCCAGACGCCTGCCCACATCGCAGCCTTTGGCGGACATCCTCATTGTCTAATGTGGTTGATTCAAGCAGGAGCCAACATTAACAAACAGGTAACAGTGGCCATTGGTGGTAGTTTTCTCTTCTCCAGCTGTTCTTACTCACACAGTCCTGACTTTTAAATGAAAAACTTTAATTATTGGAATTTGCATGCATTGACTTTATTATTTGTGGGTAGTCATCTGGGTACATGTCACTGCTTTCTGTATGCAGCGTGCCTTCATGAATTTGATTTACTGTAATCCAGTGTGATCCAACCTGATTTGCCTAAGGTTATAGCTGGTAATAAAGGAAGTCAGCCTTAGACTCCCTGGCTCGCAGCTGCCGTCGCTTTATTTATTGATTGATTTTTTTTCCCCACAGATAATTGTAGAAATACATCCGAGTGTAGTGGGTTTATGTGCTAGCCTGCTAACTGTGAGACTAGCAATTCGAAGCAATTACACTCCATGGAAAAAGATGAAGCTTTTATGTCTGTAACAATCTTGTCAATCAGGCTGAGCCCCGGTGACATAGTGGTTGGGTGCCGCACTGCGGCTCACTGGGTGGAGGTTCAATTCCAGCAGTGGCTCTACAGGAGCAAAGGCTGGGCCTCCTGTTCCCACCACCAGAGGGCAGTGATGCCAAAAAAATTCTGTCAGTCTGGAAACCCACAAAAGGGCAGTTGCCTCCGCCCTTTGGGATTGCTCTGAGCTTTAGTGGACACAGTGGCAGGGAATTTGGTTTGTTTAGATTTGTACTAAATCTACTCTGTTGCAAAGTCTTTGTCAGCAGATTCACCAAAGTAAGTTCATCTTACTTAGTATGAATTAAGGATGGTGGTAACATAGATAGGTGACTAAGTGATCATGTGAATGGCTAAGTGACTCCTGACAGTGAGTTCAAGGATTTTTGTACGTAAGATTAAGCTCACAGGTGTGCCAGGTTTTTCAGCATGCTGTCCTCAGTGTTCTTCTTACTTACATGAGGAAGAGCCAAAAAGACAATCATTTCTAGATGATAAAGAAAGGACTTGGTTGCACTCTAGCTACCATCTGTAAAAGTTTGTATTAGGTAACCTGTTGCTGGAGCAGTCAGCAGTGTTAGCTTTCTGCCCCAAATGCAGGTTAGAATAAGACAGCTGAGCAGCAAGCTGAACCATTCTTTAATGCTTCCCATTTTTCTCTTTTTCTCTATTTTTATAACTTTTTCTTAACTAATATTTACCATGTGTCTCTTATAATTGTTTATAAGAGAACAGTTACTCCCCCTCCCCCCCAAACAAGCAAAAACACAATTCCTAATATGATGATAACCAAAAACCATCAAGTCGACTCAACCCTTTTGAGCAGGACAGAACTACCCCTGTGGGTTTCCAAGACAGCGAAGTTTTTGGGCGAGTAGAAAGCCTTTTGTTCTGGTGCCAAGTGTAGTTAGCATCCTAATCGTAAGCAGAATGCCACCAAGGAAACATAAATATGATCAGGTTAAAATTGCGTCCCCTAATATAATCCACTATTGAACTGGGTGTTTGTTGTGTTTCTGCTCTTTTCTATTTATTGTGTTTAACATTCTCCTCCCCCTCCCCACCCCCCACCCCACTTTCAAACACACTGGATTGTATTATGTTAGAAAGGGCATCTGGGGGCTTACCTGTCTGAAAGGCCTGGGCTTGATTCCAAGTTCTACCTCCCCCATATCTCTGACCTTGGGTAAGTCATTTACTTGGCCTTTTGTTTAACATCTTTATCAATAAAATTCCAAGAAAGATAGTCAACATTTAGCCTTAACATGGAATTTGCATACAGAGTAATTGTTACCCAGAACCTAATTTAGAATGGACTGAAGATATTGTCAAAAGCTACTTTCCAGACTTTTTAGAAATGTAGAAACCCTCTGGATGGGTGTTTTATGAAAGTCTACTGATTTCAGCAGATGAGAGACTGAGGCCGTGGGTGAGGTTGTGGAGGCCTGTTTCTCCTTCCCTTTTGTCGGGTACCCCTAGATCTGAACTCAGACCCATTGTCATGCAGTCAGTCCCACCTCAATTCCATAGCAACCCTACAGGAGAACCCAGAGTAGGAAAGCCATGTGGATTTCCAAGACTTTCTGCAAATCTTTCTGAGAGTGCAGAGTATCATCTTTCATCGCCTCAGCTGGGCTGGTGATTTTTGAGCTGCTGGCTTTGAGGTTAGTGCCCCTATACATACCCAAGTATACTACCAGAGCTCCTAGATAATATGGTGTAGAAACCTCTCCCACACCATGCTACTGCAAGAATTGCCCGTGTATCTTCCGACATCAAAACCCTCTTCTGAAATTTAAAGTTATTCTTGAAGTCTATCAACATGTTAAGTTCAGGTCTGAATTTGAAATGTCGTCGTGCATAGACTATGCTCTCATTACGTGTTTTGTAATGGCCCCTCAGTAATGGTGAAGTTCTAAAGCTCTTAGTAATCAAGGGAGTCAAAGTAGCTCGATTATAAAAGGCCCAATAGACTTTAAGCCTAAATCTTTTTTAAGACAGAGAAATGCATTCTTTTCTTTTTTTTGGGGGGGGGGGGGCGCATCACTGCTCTCCGGTGGTGGGAGTAGGAGGCCCAGCCCCACTGCTGGAGTTGAACCTCCATCCCAGTGGGCCGCAGTCCCGCGCACAACCACTACGCCACCGGGGCTCAGCCCCAGAGAAATACATTCTATAACGATAAAAGAGGCAGTTCACTAAGAAAATGTAACCTGAATTATTAATTATAAATAATTTTTAACAAGCGTCCCAAAATTTATGAAGCAAACATTGACAGAATCAAAGGGAGAAAGGGAAAGCTCTACGATTGTAATTGGA